>JAODAL010022251.1:0-65180 GCA_025379985.1 Phyllomedusa bahiana | reverse complement strand
CCCGCATTTGATCTGAGATCAGTCGCGCAGGTTTTCGAAAAGGGGGGTGGGGGGATAGGCTGTCAGGGGCCAGTAGTGGGTTGGTAGGTCGTTTTCTGGGGTTCCGGTTACCCCTTTCCTTTCCTTGTCTTTTCTATTTCAGGTCAACGCCTAATTTGGATTTTTGGACACTCAAATGTGCACTGGGGCGCGGAGCGGGCGGCGTTACGTGAAAGCGGTCGGCAACTAGGGATCCCAGAAGATGTTGCTCTAGTGCGGTGGATTGGGAAGCGAGGTTCATCCTGGAGCCAAGTGCTGCCAGAATTCCAGAGATTTGTGTCGTGGGATCGAGCTCAGGATATAGTTGCGTTTCATGTTGCAGGGAACGACCTTGGGCTACGTCCCATTAGGGAATTAATTAGGGATATGCGATTCGATTTGTTTTGGCTGTGGGTTTCATATCCAGAATTGGTGGTTATATGGTCGGATATTGTGCCGAGGTTGTCTTGGCGGCACGCAGACTCGGTGGCTGGTATCAATAGGGCAAGGATAAAAGTGAATAGGTCAGTGACGTCGTTCGTTGTTAGGAACGGGGGGTTCGTGGTTAGGCACAGGGAACTTGAGGATGGGGAAAGAGAATTTTGGCGTAGAGACGGGGTACATCTGAATGCAGTTGGGCTGGATTTGTGGTGGGCGTCGCGCACGTAAGGTGTTACGTGTGCTAGCTGTGGCGGGTTGGGGTCCTTGGTGTCGGTGGAAATAGTGGGGGGGTCAGGCTCAGCTTGGCTCCCAATTTCGTGGATACACTGGTCTGGCGAAGGTTGGGGCTCCACAGGGCTGCGTCCTTGGGAGCAAGTGATGGAATGGTTGGCCGCCTGAGGTGGCTATTGGTGCCCTGAAGCCGGGGGTGACGGCTGGGGGTAAAAACGGAGGAGGAAAGAAGGAGGAGTTTGTTCGCCAGACCTTGGTTGTTGAAAAGGATATTTTGGCTCCAAGGACCTCAGCCCCAAGTTGATTTTTCTGGAAAGTTAAGGAAGTGTTAATTTTGGAGGAATATTAGGGTTATGGGTAGAGATGGGCGAATTGATTCTAACGAAGTGGAATTCGTTTAGAATTTCAGGAAAACTTCGGTTCTGAACGAAGTCGAAGTTTGGGGGACTTCGGGTGAACGAAGTGTGCTTTTGATTGATAAAATGGCTGCGAGCACATGGCGCTACATGGGGCAAAGCACTCTGGGAGGAAGAAGGGCATAGCCTGCATGACATGTGCAGAGATGAAGCCAATCAGAGACCGGCGGGATTCTGTGACGTCACCGCACTATATAAGTCCGGGCGCGACGCTGGGAGCTCATACCGCTCTCACTGTACTGATCAGGGAAGGTGCTGCCGCGGCTGATTGTTACTGAAGAACTGATTTTTATACAGCGATTTTTGTGGGGTGTCTCAGCTTGTCTCAGAGACTGCTTCTCTTAACGTTCTATTTCTGATTTTTTGGGGTATTGGATCTGAAATCCAGTGTGCGTCCACTGCAGCTGCATATACATTTAAATCCTATCTGCTCACAGCACATTGAATATCCAAGGGGGATCTAAGCCAGTTCCTGTTGTATTCATTTAAAGAAACAGCGTTTTTACAATACAAATACCACTTCATTTTTGGCTGCTCAATTCTTTGGCGCAATTTACATCCAGGGGTTAATTAAGCGTTGTTTTTCAGCTGTGGTGATCCCAAGAAACCGTCATTTTCAACGCCAAAATATATACATTTTTCCTGTAGCATAATTCACAAGCGAAGGTTAATTACAATTTTATCTCTTGTTGTGTGGCGTAAAAAATACGCCATTGTAACACGCTACAAAGCTACTAGTTTGTGGTGGCTCAATTGTTTGGCGCAATTTACATCCAGGGGTTAATTAAGCGTTGTTTTTCAGCTGTGGTGATCCCAAGAAACCGTCATTTTCAACGCCAAAATATATACATTTTTCCTGTAGCATAATTCACAAGCAAAGGTTAATTACAATTTTATCTCTTGTTGTGTGGCGTAAAAAACACCGCATTGTAACACGCTACAAAGCTACTAGTTTGTGGTGGCTCAATTCTTTGGCGCAATTTACATCCAGGGGTTAATTAAGCGTTGTTCTGCAGTTGTACTCAGTAAAAGAAACTTTGTGAAGAAATTCTGTAGCATAATTCATATCCGAAGGTTAATTAAGCCTGTTTGTGCTTTTATATTCAGTAAAATACACAGAGTTTTTAAACGGCACATACAAGTAAATTTTTCCTGCCCATTTGTGGAGCGCAATTTATATCCAAGGGTTACCAAGCTTGTTACTGGGTTCATTTGGCGTCAAATACAGGGTGTGTATTTATCATATACAGATATCTTCATCAAACAGTGTCTGTACATTTTTAGAACAAACAGTATGTCAGACAGAGAGGTGGCAGGCTCTTCACCTGCGAGTGGCAGAGGCACAAACATTCCAGGGCCAGGTCGCAGCACAGCAAGGGGACGTCGCAGCAGGGGTCACTCGGTGAGGCCACAACTGCCGCTGTCATCTAGCGGCCGTGTGTTGTTCAGCAACCCAATGGTTCTTGATTGGTTGACTAGGTCATCCACTTCCTCCCAGATGACATCTGACAACCCCAGCCAAGAGTCGGTGGGGACGTCAGACACAACCCTTAGTTGGCATGGACCGGGAGCGGGTCAGCGGCCCTCATCTGTCCTCAACCCGCCTCTGTCCCATCCGGTTCCCTCAGCCAGAGATCTACTATGTGGTCTTGGCTCAGCGCCACTATATAGCGAGGATGAACAATTTGAGGAGGGCAGTCAGCAGCTACTTGGCAGCGAAGAAATGGGGCCAATATCCCCTGCTTCTTGCAGTAGGCGGCAAAGTATAGATGTTGAGAGTGGCATGGGAGGTCATGTTGTGAGGGGTCAGCCTCTGCATACCAAGACCGGTGATGAGGACAGCAGTGACGATGAAACACAAATAGATGATGATGTAGCCGACTGCACTTGGGAGCCGGGTGAGGCAAGGGCTTCATCATCGTCAGGAGAAGAGGGCGTCAGCTTGCGCGTCAGGCAGCGGCGCAGCCAGCAAGTGGGTTGTGTGGCCGTGAGTCAACAGGGTAGCAGCAGTGTGAGGTCGGGAGCCAAGCGGCCACAGGGTAAAAAACCCACTTCGCAGGTCCAAGAAAGTAGCGGCACAGGGGCTCAGCGAGGCAGCGGCGGCAGTAGTCACTCAGTGCGGAGCGTTGGCGGTAAAATCCGATACTCGGCGGTGTGGCAGTTCTTTGCTAAGACACCGGAGGAGCCGAATATGGGTATATGTAGAATCTGTAAGCAGAAAGTGAAGCGTGGCCAGGGAGCTAACGTTGGCACCACGGCCCTGCGTCAACACATGCAGCGTCACCATCCGGTGGCCTGGGAGAAATGTGGCTCAGATGTGGTGGTCCATCCTGCCGCCGCAGCAACAGCAGCAGCAGCAGCGCCCAATAGCACGCATGCCATTGCATCCAGTCAAGGCTCCACCACCTCTGCAGAAGGGAGCTGTTTCTCTTTGACATCATCTCCCGGTCCAGATGCTCCTGCTCCTCGCTACTCATGGCGCCAGCAGTCGTTCAGTGAGGCGATTGCAAAGAGACAACAGTATGCGTCCAACCATCCTAAGGTGCAGCAGCTGACCGTGCTCCTGTCCAAGTTGTTGGTACTGCAGTCCCTCCCTTTCCAAATGGTGGACTCTGCACCGTTCAGAGAACTAATGGCTTGTGCCAAGCCGAGATAGAGAGTTCCAAGCCGTAATTTATTTTCCAAAAAGGCAGTACCAGCACTTCATAAATATGTAGAACAGAAGGTGGGCCAGTCCTTGAGCTTATCGGTTTGTTCCAAGGTGCACGGCAGCGCGGACGTCTGGAGCTGTAACTACGGTCAGGGCCAGTACATGTCCTTTACGGCCCACTGGGTGAATGTGTTTCCGGCCCAGGCACACCAACAACTTGGACAGGAGACGCCGCTTTCTCCTCCACGTTGTCAAACTGCGGCTCCTGCGCCAATGTCCGCCTCCTCCTCCTCCACCACCATCTCAGCCTCCACAAGTACTGCTCCATCATACCACATGTGTAGGGCACAGCGGTGTCACGCAGTTCTACACCTGGCTTGCCTCGGCGAACGAAGTCACACAGGGGAGGAACTGCTCCGCGTCATGCAGCAAGAAATCGATGTGTGGCTTTCTCCGCGCCAACTGCAAATCGGAACCATGGTGACGGACAATGGGAGGAACATGGTGTCCGGGCTGCACCGAGGAGGGATGGTCCATGCGCCCTGCATGGCGCACGTGTTCAATCTGGTTGTGAAAAGGTTCCTGAAGTCTTCCACCGATCTTCAGAACATTCTGAAAATGGCCAGGAAACTGTGCATGCACTTTATCCATTCGTACAAAGCCAGGAACACCCTCTTCGAGTTGCAGCGGCAGAACGGCCTCCCCCAACACACTCTGATATGCGATGTTTCCACCCATTGGAATTCCAGCCTGCACATGTTGGACCGACTGTATGAACAGAGAAAGGCCATTAACGATTTTTTGATGATCCAGGCAGACAGAAGTACTCCCCTGTGTAACTTTGATGTCAGCCAGTGGCAGCTCATGCGTGACACCTGCCGTTTATTGAGGCCATTCGAGGAGGCCACGTTATTTGTCAGTCGCCAGGACTACGGGATGAATAATGTCATTCCACTGCTTCATGTCCTGGAACAGATGCTGAAAAATCTGTCTGGGCAGGGGACTGGAGACGTGGCGACTACATCTCGCAGCCACATGAGTTCGGTGGGGACTGAAATGGAGGAGGAAGAGGAGGAGGACATTGGAGCAGAAGCATTGTCTGGTGAAATGAGGGGATTTTCTACCCAGGTGAAAAGAGAGGAGGAGCAGGAGCAGCTGGAGGAGGTGGATGGAGATGAGGAAGACGAGGCAGATGACCCGCAAGCACCGTGGCAGTATACAGTGGAGATGGAGGCAGGGAGCCCCTCGGAGTCACTTGTGCAGATGGCCCGCAGCATGCTGATTTGCCTGGCTAGTGACAGCCGAATAGTCAGCATCCGGCAGAGGGATGACTTCTGGCTCTCCACCCTATTGGACCCTCGCTACCGGTCCAAAATGGGAGCCTTTTTCCCAGCTATTGAGAGGGAGGACAAACTCAAATACTATAGGGAAAACCTCCATAGTCAGTTAGCCGCTGCTCATGTGCGGCATCGTCCCTCCTCTGACAGGTCTGACCGGGGGGTTCTTCAGCGCTCACGTACTACTGCCGCGGCTGCCGGGGGAAGGTGGGGGGGTCGGAGCAGTACCAGCTCCATCAGCAGCAACCTAAGTCTGAAGTCACTGATGAGCAGCTTCCTTCACCCGCCTAGTGAGGAGGGCAGTCGCCAGCAGCAGCAGCAGCAGGACCTGGAGCAGACCCTGAACCAACAGGTGGTGGCCTACTTGGAAAGCACTCTGCCACCCCAGTTAGAAGATCCGCTGGACTACTGGGCAGCCAAACTGGATGTGTGGCCGCAACTTGCCGAGTTTGCAGTGGAGAAGCTGTCCTGCCCGGCCAGTAGTGTGGCATCAGAGCAGGTGTTCAGTGCGGCGGGGGCCATCGTTACCCCAAGGAGAACCCGCTTGTCCACGGGAAATGTGGAACGACTGACCTTTGTCAAGATGAATCAGGCGTGGATCGGCCAGGATTTCCACACACCAATGCCTTAGGCGTCAGACTACATCAGCCATGACGCCTCACCCAAACTGTGAGAAATGAGTCTGGGTTCAAACTACCTGCCTCAGCCACTATTCTGATGCCGCCACCCACCTGATGCCACACATCTGCTGACAGTTTCTCCATCTGCCACCAACCATCTTTACCAGGGACTGGTATTGCCACCCACCTCCACACTCTGTCATTGTGCCACTGTCTGACCTCATGCTGCTGCTGTGGCTGCTGTCGTGACCTCCACACTGTGTCATTGTGCCACTCTCTGACCTCATGCTGTTGCTCCTGCCGCCGTCACCTCCACTCTCTGTCATTGTGCCACTCTGTGGCCTATTCCTGTTTTTGCCACCTCCAGAATGTCATTGTGCCACTGTCTGACCTCATGCTGCTGCGGTGGCTGCTGCCGTGACCTACACACTCTGTCATTGTGTCACTGTCTGACCTCATGCTGCTGCTGTGGCTGCTGCCGTGACCTACACACTGTGTCAATGTCTCACTCTGTGGCCTACTCCTGTTTTTACCACCTCCAGAATGTCATTGTGCCACTGTCTGACCTCTTGCTGCTGATGTGGCTGCTGCCGTGGCCTCCACACTGTGTTATTGTCCCACTGTGTGGCCTCAGACTTTGGCCTACTCCTGTTTTTGCCACCTCCAGAATGTCATTGTGCCACTGTCTGACCTCATGCTGCTGTGGCTAGCGCCGTCACCTCCACACTCTGTCACTAATGTTGCCACCTGAGCTCTCAGCTTGTTTTTTCCAGCTTTCGCTGGCATGACTTTATCAGGCTACATTCCCGCTTCAGTTTTTTGGTCATTTTGCCCTCTTAGTGCCCATGGAATTTTATAGTGAAGCGATCTCTAAGAGCGGCGGCAGTCATCTGCGCCTGATATAACTTAAAACCACAACATTGTATGAAGACCAAACCAAGCTCCCGCTGCATATTTAAGCATGGCACACTGTTCTACAGCACCCTGCAGGCTCTGTGCAGCCTGGAAATAGCTGTTTTTTTAACGTGATTCGTGCCGAAGTAATTCGGAACTAAGTTATTTTTTGCCGAGAAATTCGGCGAAGTGAACGAAACGAATTTCGGGAAATTCGCACATCTCTAGTTATTGCGTATGGGGATATGGGTGAAGTTAGTTCCCATTCACATTAAGTTATTTGTGATTTATATGTATGTTAATAAATTGGCTGCTGTGGCCAACTTATCCAATCCATGTCTCAGTGTTTTATTGAAGGGAAAGAGGGGATTGGTGTGGGATTGGGAAAGTTGTCAAAGCAACCAGAGATAGGCGCTGCCCAGGGTCAAGTTTACTTTAAAAGGTTGCCAGATTTTTGTAGCTCTGCCCCATTTGGGTTTTGGATGCTGTGGGGGATGACTGCTGGGTAGTTTTTGAGTTATAGTTATTGAAGATTAATATTATATTTATATATGTTCTTTATTTTGTATTCTATTATTAAAAAGCTTCTGTGGCCAATTTAACCCATTACTGTATCAGGGTGTATGGGTATGTCCTGATGGCAGTAAAGGGCTATTTAGCAGGATTTCAGGGTGATCCCATTATATAAGCGGTGGGTGTTGTCTGCAAATTGCAGCTGACACCTGCCAGTAACAGCCGGACTAACCCCGTAAACGCCACTGCCATGTCTGCCGCGACATCTAAATGAGTGAGAAATGGTTCTCTGCACCATTTCTCACTCCGTTTGGGGCCCGCGTCGAAATTGTGTGGTCCCATTCGGGGTACATGGCAGCTGGAAGCACTGTGAAGGCTTCAATCGTTGCCATGTTTCTCATGTTACTACTTACTGCCCCAGACAAGAAGTTGTAAAACCGCCATATTTGTACAACCTGTTTATACAATGCATTAACTCCTTAAGCCGAACGCCTGAAAAGTAGTTAATGACCAGAACATTTTTTTAGTTTTTGCCTCCTTGCGTTTCAACAGTTGTAACTTTTTTATTTTTTCAATGACGCAGTTGGATGAGGCCTCATCTTATTCAAGACGAGTTGTACTTTATGGGGGAATAGTTTAAGTTCACTTATAAATAATTACAGAATTGTTCTTTAATTTTTTTTTGTTCTTTTTAACATTTTTTACACCATTCACATTTCACACTGAATAACTTGTTAGATTAATTCTACAGGTTATTACGGTCATGTGAATACCTAATACAGGTAGGATTTTTTTGTGTGTGTAATGTATGCACAATTACTTTTTATTAAATATTTATTTGTGTTTTATTATTTATTTTTATTAATTTTTTTTTACTTTTTTTTTTTAAAATCCCATGAAGGGAGAACTGTGTTACTTTTTGTTTTTTTGTTTTTTACACTTCAATTCATATATGCTAATTCATTATACTCTATGTCAGTCTGACGCAGGCAGTGATCAGGACAGCACACAGTTTGCCCTGATCACTGGCTTGTTACATAGATAGCCCTGGGGCTACTCTAGGTCCCCAGGGCTGACTTTGCAGCCATTCCCCAGGCTCTCTCAGGTTACCGGGTGTTCCAATCACCCCACAGAGCATGGAAACCCTTTGAATTTGCTGTGGTGACAAAGGGTTAAAGCAACTGGGAGCGGAGTATTCCCCATCTCCCCAGTGCTTGCAGGAGCTGTGATGGGGCTTCTCCAGCCCTGATTGGGTGTAAGAATGAATGTGATGTTCCTCTCCCATAGACTATAATGGTCACCGGCGATTATCTATTGTCGGCTATCGGCATGATAATTGCCGATATCGACTATCGATCCGATAACGATAGTTGACACAATCGCTCATCACTAGTTGTGGAGTTTGACTAAGTGGGTTGGGGGTTCATAACTGATAAATGCTGGGGTATTCTTGTATGTGAGAGAGGCCTATGGTCTGCCCCTCGCCACGGCCTGAGGATGACTACCTGTACCCTATATATCCAAATATAAGTCTACAGCTAAATTGCTTTTGTATCTACGGCTGCCGGTAGGCTTAACGTATGTGAGTAGAGGTAATCGGTCTATGTTCTTGCTTTCCATGAATCTCTACTTTAGGCTTTAGATCCTTCAGGATTGTAAGATAAATCGGAGCATGATGAGTACATAACAGTTCTGTGGGACATCTAGGGTGCATTTAACAATGCTTTTACCAGCTACATCCCAATGCCTCCTATTTATCTGCTCCAGGCTGGGCTATATTTATGGTAAATGCAGAAGGTTCCTAAGAGCATCTGATTGGTATCTGCCGGTAAATAATTCATTGTCTCTATTTGCAACGCAAGTATCCTGCTAGATCTGATTAAATGTCAGAAACTTTCACAAGACACGAGATAGTGTAGATGAATGCATGCATGGCCTCTCATCGACTATAAAGTCTTCTGACAGCTAAAGAGCTGTGCGGAATAACAATATCAAGTCATCTCAATAATAACAGTCAGCAAGCAGAGGTTTTATATATAACAGTCTGTTAGATTATGAGTAGAGTGAATGATTATATAACCTTTAATACAAAGCAGGTTGTTTACATACATGGCATAAGCCTCAGACATGGGGCACAAAAGGACAGGTCATCCAGATGATGGGTGCACCACTTTCCCCCTCATTAACATGATGAACTACATTGTGACACATCTCATCACCAACCTCCAGATAACCGGTTAGCACCTAGGCTTGCTGTGACACCCAGTAGCTGGGAGGTTCATGTACCCCTTTCCTGACCAGGCACATTTTCACTTCCTTTACTGTTTTCGCACTGTTTATGGCTTTATTTTTATGTAATAATATCAAGACATTTTTTTTTTCTTATAAGTCTGTCTCACTTTTTGACTACAAAAGTGGCATTAAAATAAGTTTTAACAAGGTAAAGCTTTTCTGTAATGAATGTTTGTGTGTATATATATATATATATATATATATATAATATATATATATATTATATATATATATATATAATATCTCACAAAAGTCAGGACAACCTTAACATTTTTGTGAATTTTGTATTCTATCATTTCATGGGACAACACTGTAGTTATGACACTAGTACACAATGTAAAGTATCAGTATACAGCTTGTATAATATTGTGAATTTGATGTCCCCTCATAATAACTCAACACACAGTCATCAATTTGTAAACCACTGACAACAAAAGTGAGTACACCCATAAGTGAAAATGGCAAATTGGGCACAATTTGTCCATTTTCCCTCTATGGTGTCATGTGACATGTTAGTGTTACAAGGTCTCAGATGTGAATGTAGAGCAGGTGTGTTAAATTTAGTGTTATTGTGCTCACACTGTCTCATATTGGTCACTGGAAGTTCAGCATGGCACCTCATGGCAAAGAACTTTCTGAGGATCTGAATAAAAGAATTGTTGTTCTACATAAAGATGGCCTAGGCTATAAGAAGCTTGCCAAAACCTTGAAACTGAGCTGCAGCATGGTGGCCAAGACCATACAATGGTTTAACAAGACAGGTTTCACTCAAAACAGGCCAAGGGTAATCAAAGAAGTTGAGTGCATGTGCTTAGCCTTATATCGAGATATTGTCTTTTCAAAATAGATGTATTAGTTCTTACAACATTGCTAGAGAGGTTACAGGGGTGGAGGGTCAGCCTGTCAGTGCTCAGACTATACACCACAAATTACATCAATTGGTTTGCATGACTGTCGTCCCAGAAGGAAGCCTCTTCTAAAGATGATACACAAGGAATCTCATAAACAGTTTGCTGAAGACAAGGAGATGAAGTACATGTATTACTGGAACCATGTCCTGTGTCTGATGAGACCAAGATAAAGGTTTTTGGTTCAGATGGTGTCTAGTGTGTGTGGTGACAACCAGGTGAGGAGTCCAAAGACAAGAGTGTCTTGCCTATAGTCAGCCATGGTGGTGGTATTGTCATGGTTTGGGGCTGTATGAGTGCTGGCAGCTGTGGAGAGCTACAGTTCATTGAGGGGACCATAGATGCCAACATGTACTGTGACATACTGAGGCAGTAGAAGAAATACCTCAGCACCCCACAGGCTTAGTGAAAACAGATTACATTTATTTAGAACAACAGTTCTCCAGCTCTTGTTTATGTCCAGAGGATGCAATTCTACCTCCAGCTCCTTTATTTTTCTTCTTCTGCCTAATACCAGACTAGACTGATGTTAGGCCGAAAATGTTCTGAAAAGTCTGGATTGCTCATATTGCACTAATGTCTACTACTATACTGAAGATAAGATTACCACAATGTTGTTCTAAATAAATGTAATCCGTTTTCACTAAGCCTGCGGAGTGCTGAGGTATTTATTCTACTGATTTAACATGGGTTGGTTACCCTACCACAAGCACCCCAGAATTTCCAAACAAAATCACCAGATAACGAATCCTGAAGCAGAGCACGATCCTCTCCCTTCTGGACTGCAGGGCAGTATCCAATATGATAACGCCCCAAACACACGTTTAAGATGACCACTGCCTTGCTAAAGAAAATGAGGGTAAAGGTGCTGGACTGGCCAAACATGTCTCCAGACCTAAACCCTATTGGGCAGCTGTGGGGAATCCTCAAATGGAAGGTGGAGGAGCACAAGGTGTCTAACATCCACCAGCTCCGTGATTTTGTCATGGAGGAGGGGAAGAGGATTCCAGTGGCTCCAACCTTTGAAGCACTAGTGAACTCCATGCCCGAGAGAGTTAAGGCAGTGCTGGAGGCCACACAATATATTGACACTTTGGGCACAATTTGTCCATTTTCATTTCGGGGTGTACTCACTTTTGTTTCCAGTGGTTTAGACATTGATGACTCTGTATTGTGTGATTTTGAGGAACCAAATTTCAACTGTTGTACAAGCTGTATGCTGGCTAATTTGCATTGGATCAAAGTTTCATATCTTATTTGTTGTCCCATGAAAGATATAATACAATATTTACAAAAGTGTGAGGGGTGTACTAATTTTTATGAGATACTGTATACACATATAAAGTTTTAGAGTAGGTCAGAGTGGGCCTAAGAGTTGCATTTGCTCTGTCAGGTTTTTTCTAATTATTTTTGTTTGTGTTTGTTTTATTTTATATATGCTGCCCCCATAAACTCAGAAAAAAGATCTCTGGGGGCGTGGTTAGATAACTTTATCTGGAGAAAACATAATGTTCTACTAACTTTCTCCTGACCAATACAATAGGTAGTTCTATGTTTTAATGATATGCTCAAGGCTGCACAGAGCCAATGACAGGTGTATACCTTACCAATTAAAGGGGTTGACTCATCTCAAAGTTTCATAGGATGCATGAATGGAATAATGTAGCTTTGCTCTGTAACTTCCTGGTCAAGCTGTCTGTAATTAGCATATGAGCTCCGTGTATTCAGACTTCTGCTAATTAGATAAATCTCCTGTTGTCAGGACCAGGGAAGCTTCTGAGTTAACGTAAACAGCAGTAATTACTAGCTTTTGTCTGAAAGATCATATAACAAACAAGCTCTCACTGTACGGAGTTCTGTGCTGTGCGACCTGTGTGATAATGTCACTCCCTGCTATCAGATAGAACAAACAGCAGGGGGGAGTAGTACACAGGTTCGGTCACTTGGGGAACCAGAGAGAGCACAGAAGGTGATAAAATCACTTGTACCTCCTTAACGAAAAAAAAATGAACAACGCAATATATTTGGAAAACATCTATATTTAGTGTTCCCAACATGTTGAATGCTCTTCTTTGTAGCGAGACAAACCCTTTAATTTTTGTCTTCCTAACATGAACATATGTATTCTAATGTAAAATTGTCATTCATAAAATATCCCAAGAGATTTTCCTTCTAATGTGAAAGGTAACTGAAATATCAGTTGTTTGTCCCAAATTTGCTTAA
This sequence comes from Phyllomedusa bahiana, assembly GCA_025379985.1. NCBI lineage: Eukaryota > Metazoa > Chordata > Amphibia > Anura > Hylidae > Phyllomedusa > Phyllomedusa bahiana. The sequence continues at coordinate 52,637 of JAODAL010022251.1, read as the reverse complement.
CATGAATCCCCTTCTACGTTTATTTGGCTGCTTTTGTAACCTTTTAATGTCATAGTCATGTCCAGGTTTACTTGAGGGAGTCGGAGGAGATGTAGAGAAGACATCATCTGCATCTTTTCCGTATCTCCCACCGAGGATAGTTATCTTACTGCCAGTACCCATAAGATAATTGCTAATTACCATATTTATGCAGGGAAATGCAGGAGTGACACAGATCATTTCATTCCTGCCGCTTTGTAGTATAATAAAGAAAGAACCTTCTTCATTTAATGTATTCCTTGTAGAGAAATCTTTTTGCCTGGCTCACCACTTTTTACAATTCTACATTCTACATATATGACCACTATACAGTATGGATATCCAATGTAAATGTACATTGCTCCACAGCTCATGCCATTGTTGCCTATGCTATGCCTTATACTATGTTTTTTCACTCTCAGACATTTCTGATGACGGCCTTTGGTCTGGCATCCTCTTTCATGCTTATATATTCATATGCTGTTTAATCTACTGGAGACCTGTCTACTTTATGTATAAATAAATCACGTTTTTCGCTTAAAAAATCTGTGGTGTGCTGTAGAGTCTTGGAGAATTGTTAGCCTATCCACCGTGATGTTTGGCCAGGCAGTTCCCCAGTCCATGTGCCTCCTTGCTGCCTTAATGGGCCAGCTATCCTAGATTCGATCACCTGTCGCCTGACCCTATTTAAATGGCACCACCCCTTTATTTTTTTACCAGTTTAATGGTGCTTCTTCCCTTTGCTTAGCTGGTCTCAACTTCTGACCTCCACACCTGTCATGACCTTTGGCCTGTTCCCTGTTCATAAAAGAACACTACCTGTCCTGACCTTCTGTTTGTGACTCAAACAAGACTCCATTCTTTTCCTCATTACCACACCTGCACATCAGCTGACATCGCGAGTAACCTCGTTGGGAGTAGCGACCTGGGAGTTCCTTGCCGCGAAGTCCAGACCCCTTGTACAAGGGGTTAATGGATGAAGACCAGTGAATTCTTTAGACTATGCTCATCAGCATGGTTCTACATCAGTGTTTCTCAACTCCAGTCCTCAAGACCCACCAACAACAGGTCATGTTTTCAGGATCTCCCACAGAATGCACCGACCATAATTATATCACCTGTGTCAGGATCTCCCACAGAATGCACAGACCATAATGAAATCACCTGTGCTATACTGAGGAAATCCTGAAAACTTGACCTGTTAGGCCATGTTCACACGGCTTAAAATGGGCCGTATTTCGGTCCGTAATTACGCGCCGAAGTGCGCAAATTACGGGCTGAAAATGGCCCAGTCATTACGGTAATCCACAGTTCTCATAGAGAACTATGGATTACGTCTCCTCTCCCTGCTCGGCGAATACGCCGAGGCGGGAGATAATTGACATGTGAATTACCAGCGAATGTGAATCACAAGCAAACCAAATTTTTTTATGAACCTAACTTCGCTGGCGATACTTTGCTATTATATGATCTGACTTTATTAAAAATTGTCTCCGGGGTGATTCTTGCTTTGCATCATTCCCACTTGCCGGACCACTATGGTTTGATTCAGGGCAAATGGCTAAGAAATTAGGAAGAGCAGCCATCTTCTGCTTTTAGTAACTTCATAAAATGGTTGGTACCGTGTGTTCAAGTCATTTAATCAGATAAATAACCTCATTAATAATTGGGTCAATATTGTAGAGCAATACCTGCTCACCAGTACATACCGTAAGGTACTTGGCAGCAGAGCTTTGACATGTATGGTAAGATCAGGCTCAAGTCCCTTTATCATCTTAACACAGCCACACTCTATCCCTTCACCTGGTCTATCACAGTCAACCACTCCACACTTTCACCGGTCCCACAAGTTCGCTGCCTTAGGGTAAGCTTTGACTCCTCCCTGTCATTCAAACCACACATCCCAACTGTAACCACTGCCTGCTGCCACCACCTGAAAAATATCTCACGTATCTGCTCATTCCTTAACTTCAATACCACAAAAATGCTTGTCCATGCCCTTGTCATCTCCTGCCTAGACTACTGCAGCATCCTTCTCTGTGGCCTCCCGGCTAGGACTCTTGCTCCCCTTCAAACTATCCTCAACTCCATTGCCCAACTGATTCACCTTTCTCCTCACTTCTCCTCTGCTAGTCATTTAACTGGCTTCCCATTACCCAGCGAATTCAGTTCAAGTTACTAACCTTGACCTACAAGGCTCTCCATAATCTCTCGCCTCCATACATATCTGCCTTAATCTCTAGATACCTACCCTGACACAGTCTCTGCTCCTCAAAGGAACTTCTTTGCTGCTCTCCCCGTGTCAACTCCTCACACAAACGTCTCCAAGACTTGTCCTCTGCTTCCTCCATTCTCTGGAACTCACTGCCCCAACACATCAGATTTTCAGACATCCTTACTAGTTTCAAAACCAACCTGAAAACCCATTACTTTAGGATAGCCTATAACCTACCAAAATCTGATGCTACTACTCCACCCCACATACATGTCTGCCCATCACCTTCTGTCTCTTCCCACCTCCCTGTAAGTCCTCGTGGGCATGGTTCTCTGTACCTGTTGTTAGTCATTTATTGTCACCATTGTACTCTGTTTGGCACATGAAACACCCCCTCGAATGGACAGTGCCCTGGAACTAATGGTGCTTCAAAATAAATTATAATAATGTCTGTAGGTAAGTACAAGTCAACAGACCAGATCAGCAACAGGCATGGTTTGAGGACATTATTGATTAACAGTGGGGATTGTCATGAGGAGGCCAAATGTCAAGCATAGTTAGCAGTCATAGCATCAAATGATGCAATACTGGGAACAGGAAGTAACTGCTTGACGCCATATTAACTCCTAAAGGTCAGACCTTTCTGTCATCTTGTCACCCAGTAGCTCATTGACCTTGCTCATTCTATCAGTTTTTCCTGGCATTAAAAGGGCTATCTCACTACAAGCATTGCTGCTTTTTATGTTAAAGATCTTGAAAAAACAAGTTATTTGCAATATGTGTCCATTAAAAGTGTCCTACCTATTCCTTGATACTCGCTCTTGTATTGGCTGCATCAGCTCCTCAGGTTGCTATAGTTATAGACCTGTTCGATCTCTCCTAGTAGGCTGCCAGCGTAGGTCGCTATAGCTACAGACCTATTTGATCTCTCCAAATAGGCTGCCAGTGCTGGTCGCTATAGCTACAGACCCAGTGTCTGCTTATCACTGCAGGCCAGTAGTAGCCAATAAACTTGGCCCTGAATTCCAAAATGAAACCGAGAAAACAGAACTAGATGTAAGGTAAGGTGAATTGATGGAGTGAGACAACCCCAATCCTGCACTGTTCTTTATAATGTCTCAGCTAATTACAGAGTAGCTATATAAGCTCATCACTGCTGTAGAACCACCCACAGCCTGACAACGGCAGAGTGAGAGAAAAGATGACTGTAACTGTGAAACTGCATGGTGAGAAAACCCCTTTAATTTTATAAAGACTGTGCAATACCTCATATCCCCTGTGGGGGCACTGCAGGGAAGTTGAACACTTGCTGCTACATTGGTTTCCTCACAGGTCACAGCTGATCAGTCAGGGTTCAAGTAGCCATATGTATATTCTGTAATCAGCTGAATATGAAAAGTTTCTCTTTACAACCCCGGTAGGTTATTTAGATTAAATAATGCCCCTACCTGGAGCAATACATACAGTACTTGGTACAATGAGTATACTTTGAACCTATGGTGAAAAATTTATGAGAACTGTTAGTTTTGTATGTTGCTTTTTTCTACTGCAGCATTAATAATCAGAATAGCTTTTATGTTATTGTAACACCGCGGCTTCAAGAAGTCGTTTTTTTATTACGGTCCAGCGGTAATTATTTTTTAAACTGTTCCCTTTATGCATTGCTTTTCCATTCTGCTACCTACAATAAGGATTGGATGTAGAACTGTATTGATAGCAGAGTGCTAAACCCTAGAGCATTATGTTTCATTAGATTCAAGAACAACACTCGGATCCATTTGCTCTACATTGTATATTTATTTTTTTTGGCACCCTGTGTAATGTTATTCTGTTTGTATTGTAAATGCGACATCAATGTTTTGTACAGCCTAGAGTTGAATTCAATGGGAGGGGGTAAGAGGACACATCTGCATAATAATTCTATGGAGCTCTGCTGGCATTTCACAAAGTGAAAGATAAAGTTTTGTTTGCAGAATTTATATACACAGAAAAAGGGCCGCACTGCGCTCAGCAGCCGTGTCCTACTGCGTATTATGTGGCTGTTACTTGGACACACAAATATATATTGTGGAATATGTTGATGAGCTGACTGCCTGCCTTCAATAAACAGGACTCATGGTTGTTCAGAGGTAGAATCTTAAAGGGAATGTGTCATCAAAAAATTACTTATTGTTTAAATCACGTTTTTATGTTAAACACATTTTTTAAGAATTTTTTATTATTTTTTTTTTTTTTAATTTTCCATGTCACTTTCAATTTTTTTAATAATTCTTAAGTCCTGCACTTTTCACTTTGGCCACTAAGCCTAAAAATAGTCTGACACTTCCTGTTCTGTAGAGAAAGATTCTCAGTTGTCTGCTCATTATCAGCACAAAGTGGGTCAAAGTGAAAGGAGACACCAGTGTGAATAGATAACATGGGATCCACCAGTCACAAGAGGAGATAGTCACAGTTCACCCTTTCACCTCCGTGCACACTGACTTCTTCCCAGGTCACAGACCATGCCTAGAAAACTCTCCTATAGAAGTCAATGGGACTGATTCAGTCTTAAAGGAGTTGTCGCACTACATTGATTCATCTTACCTCAGTCCTGTTTTCTTGGTTTCACTTTGAATTCAGGGGGGTGTTTACTGGTTTCCACTAGGCTGCAGTAGAAGCCAGGTCTGTAGCTATAGAAACCAGTGCTGGCAGCCTGTCAGGATAGATCAAACAGTTCTGTAGCTATAGCGACCTGAGGAGGTGATGCAGCCCATACAAGAGGGGATATCTCGGAATAGGTAGGACACTGTTAATGGACATATACTGTAAAGGGACTTGTTTTTGCAAGATCTTTAACATAAAAAGCAATCCTTGTAGAGACAACCCCTTTAAGTCTCCTATGTGAATGAAGCAACTGTAAAGCATCTCTCTGACTGCTGTTAAAGCAGTGCAAACAAGGCCTAGTGGCCAAAGTGAAAACTGCAGGACTTAAGAATTATTAAAAAATTTTTTAAAGTCATATGAAAAATTAAAAAAAGCAACCAAAAATTCCTAAAAATGTGTTTAACACAAAAATGGGACTTAAACAATGACTCATTTTTTGATGACACATTCCCTTCAAGAACTGTATGCTAGATTTTTGCCCCGTTATGGGCATTACTTGCTTGTATGTGAGATTAGGGTGATTATTTTATGTGATAGGTGGTGCATAGAGCTCAGCAAGCTAAACATGTGAACAGAAGTAAAAACAGCAACACCTTCAAATAACACCCTAAAACAAATTCAGGCCTCAGAGTAGACGCTAGCATAAATTGAGACCCCAGACCAGACCTCAAAAATGAATTCAGACTTCATAATAAATTGGGATTGCAGACCCAAAAATAAATTCAGACCTAAACCCAAAATAAAGTCAGACTTCAGACCCCATCATTTATTCCCAGACCTGATCCCAAAATAAATTTATAATTCATCACTCAACATAAATGTAGCTCTTCAGCTAGCTCAAGGATCAATTACAAACCCACACCAGACCCCACCACTCTACTGAAACTGTCCTAGTTAAAGTTACTAGTGACTTAAAGGGGTTTTCTCACTACACTGATTCATCTCACCTCAGTGCTGTTTTCTTGGTTTCATTTTGAATTCAGGGACGTGTTTACTGACTTCTACTAGGTTGCAGTAGAAGCCAGGTCTGTAGCTATAGCAACCAGTGTTGGTAGCCTATCATGAGAGATTGAACAGGTCTGTAGCTATAGCGACCTGCGGAGCTGATGCAGTCCATACAAAAGGGAATATCTCAGAATAGGTAGGATACTGTTAATGGACATAAATTGCAAAGTGACTTGTTTTTGCAAGATTTTATAACATAAAAAGCAATCCTTGTAGTGAGACAACCCCTTCAATAACTGCCTAAACCTCCTCCTCCTCCTCCTAGACCTGTCCTCTGTCTTTCCCATTACTCTGTGCTCCTCCTCCTAGACCTGTCCTCTGCCTTCTCCATCACTCTGTGCTCCTCCTCCTAGACCTGTCCTCTGCCTTCTCCATTACTCTGTGCCCCTCCTCCTAGACCTGTCCTCTGCCTTCTCCATTACTCTGTGCTCCTCCTCCTAGACCTGTCCTCTGCCTTCTCCATTACTCTGTGCTCCTCCTCCTAGACCTGTCCTCTGCCTTCTCCATTACTCTATGCGCCTCCTAGACCTGTCCTCTGTCTTCTCCATTACTCAGTTTTCCTCCCATTAGACCATCTGTCCTCTGCTATCTACATTACTCTGTGCTCCTCTTTCTAGACCTGTCCTCTGTCTTCTACAATTATCTATGCTGCTCCTCCTCTACCTGTCTTCTCCCTTCTCCATTACCATGTCTTCCTCCTAGACCTGTCCTCTGCCTTCTCCATCACTCTGTTCCCCTCCTCCTAGACCTGTCAACTGCATTCTCCCTTAATCTGTTGTCCTCCTAGTAGACTACCTGTCATCTGTCATGTATATACTCTGTGGTCCTTCTTCGAGACCTGTCCTCTATCATCTCCAATACCCTGTGCTGCTCCTCCTAGACCTGTTTTACATCCTCCATTACTAGGTGCTCTGTCCCATAAACCTGTCCTCTGCCTCCTCCATTGCTCTGTGCTCCTTCTATTAGACTACTTGTCCTCTGTCATCTATATTATTCTCTGCTCTTCCTATTAGACCTGTCCTCTTTCTTCTCCAGTACTCAGTGTTGCTCCTCCTAGACCTATCCTCTGCCTTCTGCATTACTATGTGCTCCTCCCTGTCCTCTCTCTGGCTTCTCTATTACTCTGTGCCCTTCCTAGACCTGTCTCTGCCTTCTCCATTACTCTGGGATGCTCCTCCTAGACCTGTCCTCTGCCATCTACATCTCTCTGTTCTCTTCCTTCTAGACTAGATAAAGAGATAGATAGAGAGATTATGATAGATAGATAGATAGATAGATAGATAATGATATATATATTATGATTTATACATAAATACAGTGGGTACGGAAAGTGTCCAGATCCCTTTAATTTTTTCACTTTTAGTTTCATTGCAGCCATTTGGTAAGATCCAAAAAGTTCATTTTTTGGCTCATTAATGCACACTGCCCCTCCCTACCCCTCCCCCCCATCTTGAAAGAAAAAAGCCCAGAAATGTAGATATTTTTTCAAATTTATTAAACAAGAAAAACTGAAATATCCCATGGTCATAAGTATTCAGATCCTTTTCTGTGACACTCACATTTAACTCACATGCTGTCCATTTCCTTCTGATCCTCCTTGAGATGGTTCTAGTCCTTCATTGGAGTCCAGCTGTGTTTAATTAAACTGATTGGACTTGATTAGGAAAGGCACACACCTTCTATATAATACCTCACAGCTCACAGTGCATGTCAGAGCACATGAGAATCATGAGGTCTAAGGAACTGCCCAAGGAGCTCAGAGACAGAATTGTGGCAAGGCACAGATCTGGCCATGGTTACAAAATAATTTCTGCAGCACTCAAGGTTACTAAGAGCACAGTGGCCTCCATAATCTTTAAATAGAAGAAGTTTGGGACGAGCACAACTCTTCCTCGACCTGGCCGTCCAGCCAAACTAAGCAATAGTGGGAGAAGAGGCTTGGTGAGAGAGGTAAAGAAGAACCCCAAGATCACTGTGGCTGAGCTCCAGAGATGCAGTAGGGAGATGGGAGAAAGTTCCACAAAGTCAACTATCACTGCAGCCTCCACCAGTCGGGGCTTTATGGCAGAGTGCGGCCGACAGAAGCCTCTCCTCAGTGCAAGACATATGAAAGCCGCATACAGAAGCCTCTCCTCAGTGCAAGACATAGGAAAGCCGCATACAGTTTGCAAAAAACACATGAAGGATCCCAGACTATGAGAAATAAGATTCTCTGGTCTGATGAGATGAAGATTGAACTTTTTGGTGTTAATTCTAAGCAGTGGAGAAAACCAGGCCCTGCTCATCACCTGCCCAATACAATCCCAACAGCGAAACATGGTGGTGGCAGCATCGTGCTATGGGGGTGTTTTTTTCAGCTGCAGGGACAGGACGACTGGTTGCAAGTGAAGGAAAGATGAATGCGGCCAAGTACAGAGATATCCTGGATGAAAACCTCTTCCAGACGCTCTGGACCTCAGACTGCGCCGAAGGTTCTCCTTCCAACAAGACAATGACCCTAAGCACATGGCTAAAATAACAAAGCAGTGACTTCAGAACAACTCTGTGAGTATTCTTGACCGGCCCAGCCAGAGCCTTGACCTAAACCCAATTGAGCATCTCTGGAGAGACTTGGAAATGGCTCCATCAACGTTCACCATCCAACCTGAGGGAACTGGAGAGGATCTGCCAGGAAGAATGGCAGAGGATCCCCAAATCCAGGTGTGAAAAACTTGTTGCATCATTCCCAAGACTACTCATGGCTGTACTAGCTCAAAAGGTGCTTCTACTCAATACTGAGCAAAGGGTCTGAATACTTATGACCATGTGATATTTCAGTTTTTCTTGTTTGATAAATTTGCAAAAATATCTACATTTCAGTTTTTTTTTTCTTTCAAGATGGGGGGGGGGGGGTGCAGAGTGTACATTAATGAGCAAAAAATGAAGTTTTTGGATCTTACCAAATGGCTGCAAGGAAACGAGTGAAAAATGTAAAAGGGTCTGAATACTTTACATACCCACTGTAGACAGATAGATAGATAGATAGATAGATAGATAGATAGATAGATAGATAGATAGATAGATAGACAGATATTGATAAATAGGTGATAAACAATAATAATTCATAGATAATAATAGATGACAGAAATTAGATAGATAAATGATAAATAGATAATAATAGATAATGAAAGATATATATCAAGATAATGATATATAAATAGATGGAAAGACAGATATTGATAGATAAATAGGTGGATAGAAATGACATACATAGATAGATATGAGATAGATAGTTGACAGACATGAGCTAGCTAAATAGATATTAGATATACAGATGATAGCTAGATATGAGATATGAGATAGATAGATATGAGATATAGATATGAGATATAGATATGAGATAGATAGATATGAGATAGATAGATAGATATAGATATGAGATAGATAGATATGAGATAGATAGATAGATAGATAGATATGAGATAGATAGATGGATATGAGATAGATATGAGATAGATAGATAGATATGAGATAGATAGACAGATAGATAATAGATAGATAGATAGATAGATAGATACATAGATAGATATGAGATAGATAGATAGATAGATAGATAGATATGAGATAGATAGATATGAGATAGATAGATAGATAGATAGATAGATAGATAGATAGATAGATAGATAGATATAGAAATATATAGGAAAAAACAGGATTTTGCGGCGCACATAACCACCGGTTAAAAATACACTTCAAAATATATAATATAAAGTGTTCCGTTTTATTCAAACAAGCGAGGAGACATTATTCTGCCCGCTGCATAAGATCTAACAGACACTGCTATAGCCTTACGCGTTACGCGCCTACACTAGTGCTTCATCAGAGGCATTGTGGGTAAGTGAAAGTCATCATCATTTAAGATGCAACATTGTCGTTAATAGGATATCATAGATGTCAATCAAACTGAAACTCCATTGCTGGTCTATGACTTAGCCTGCAATGTTCCACCTTATTAGGGTGCAACAATGTTGCTAATAGGTTCACATCTCTGTCCATCAATTAAGGACTTTTGCTCTGATACACACTTGCCTGAGTTGCACACGTTACATTGTCAATGACTGATTATTCAGCATGTCAGTGAAAACGACAACCGAGGATGTACTAGTTTGTTCCATATGAATAAATGGTTAATAAAGTGTCCAATAATTTATAACTAGTTATAGCATGTTTTAATGTTGTGTTGTTGGCACCATATCGCGTATTGTAACAAATGACTGCATTGTTACATACGGTTAGTTCACCGGAATGTCGGTTGGACTGACATCCCGTTTACAATATCTGCTTGCACATAGAAGTCTAACTATATAGTCTCTATATAATAAGTCTATATTAATTTTAAATACAAAAATAACACACCTATGTACTAAAAAATCCTGCATTATAAAATACAAGTAAAAAACATGCAATAAATATATACCTTAAAATTGCAAATAAAATTACAATATAAATCTCCTATATTAAAACTTGTGTGCATATTCAATGTATGAGCTCGACTATCTCATTAAGGCCGTCGAGTTGTACTGTTTTTAATTTATACATCCAGTAAATCTCTTTTTTTTTGGGAGTAATTGGAATCTGTTGGAGCAGTCCCTGGATATTTGATCCATGGGGATAATTTTATTGCTGAGAAATCTTGGTTATGTTTCTCATTAATATGTCTTGCAACCCCTTGTTTTAGATCTCCTTTTTTGTTACTTGCTCTGTGTCCATTTAGTCTTACATGAAGAGGACAGATGGTTCGTCCAATATATTGCAGTTTGCATTGCACTGTATTAATATAAAAACAAATTGACTCTTACAGTCTAATGGTTTTGATATTGAAAACTTCATTGTGTTGTGTTTGATGTAAATTATTGGTCCCCTTATGTAGTTTTACAACAGAAACTTCCCGAACTATTACAAGGAAAAACTGCCCTTTTTTAAAGTGATATAATTTTTTTTTTGATTAAAGGGATTTTTTATAAGGATGGGAGATAGAATACTTTTCAGGTTTGGGCACTCGTCTAAAAATTAAAACTGGGTTGTTTTGGAGCTAATGGTCCAAAAAATTGGATCTCTTTTAATTAGGATGCCAATGTTTCTGTAGAATGTTCTTAATTTTACAATGTGAGGTATTAATTGGTTTTTAAAGGAGAATTTAACATGTTTATCGTCAAACCCTTAATTTGTTTTGGTTCTCCTATCAGGCAATCTTTTTGGGTGTGTGTGCTGGTTTTTGGGAATGGCATCACTAACCCTTTTTTAGGATATTGTTTTTCAAGGAATCTCTTTTCTAGAAGCGATGATTGTTTTTTAAAAAATTTCATCATCTTGTGCGTTTCGTCGAAGCCTTTTCATTTTTTCCATATTTGGAATATTAGCAAGCCAAGGCTTATGATGGGGGCACTATTAAAATTAAATGAAGCTATTCATATCTACTGCCTTGAAGTAAGTTTTAAGTGGTCAAACTATTTCCACTGATCGATAAATTTTTTGATCCCAAAAAAAATTCTATTTCAGAATGATTGATATGTGTAGAGAAGGAAATCCCCCAATTATTGGAGTTTAGATGGTTTATGAAATTTCCTATTTCATTTTCAGGCCCTTTCCAGATGATCAGTAGGTCATCAATAAACCTTTTATACATCAGAATATTATTGTAATGGGGATACGAATATATATACATTTCCTCAAAGATTCCCCCGTAATATTAGCATAGGAGGGCGCCTTTTTTTCCCCCCATTGCATTTCCCTTTTTCTGCCAAAAGATGGCGTACTACAAAAAAATTTTTTTTTTTCCCCAAAATGAACTTCAGAAAAGCAAGAAAAAAAATTATTGAGGGATCAGATTTTAAAAGAGCCCCCTTTTTAAAAAGTACTGGAAAATTTTTTAAACCATTATTTTGGTTTTGGTGTACAGGGATGTCACTCAATGTTTTTAAGTAGTTACCTTTATTTCAGATCCGATAAAGGGGAAATAAAGTGCCCGGAGTCTTTTAAATGTTTTAATTTTAATAATATTGTTTTTAAACAAAAGTCCACAATGAGGGGGTTTTAATGGTTGTTAAATTTAATCCTCAATATGGCGCCTGGAGGTGTTTGCCGGTTTCTTGTGGAGTTTGGGGAAAATGGAAAAAGGAGATTGGGTTTTTTTGATGTAGAAATAATTTAGTGTTTTTACTAAAATACCTTCCCATGTGTTTTATTATAATTTGGGAAAAAAATCCTCAAAAACTACAGTATAGTGGACTCACGAAAGGATCTTAAGTGTTCCCCTGTTAATTTAAAATTTAAGCTCTACCCCCCTCCCCCCCACCTTTGTCGCTGGTCGAATCACGATTTGATTATTTTGTTGTAAATTTCTCAATGTTTTTCTTTCATTTAAGGTTATTTTTGTTTTTTTTTTTTTTATTTATAGGGGATATTTTGAAGTTCCTCCGTGAAAATCTAGAATTTTTTTTTTGTAAATGCCCTTTGAGAAGGTTGGGTAAAATTTCGACTTTTTTTAAAAATTCATTAATTTTTCGCAATGGTATTTTTCAGTACAGTCGAGGGATTCATTGCGAAGTGTTGGTTAATGAAATTTTCCAAATAAAAAGATTAAAATCAATGAATAACAAATGGCTTGATTTGTCTTTGGGTTGGACTATATAGGTTTGGAAAAAAGTGATTTCAGTATAGTAAAAAGTGTTTAAATAAATTAAAAATCCCAAAATTCGTGAGTCAAAAATGGGATTTTTGTCACTTCTTTGATTTTTGGGACATTTTTTTCTTTCCTTCGGGTTTCCCTCCCTGTACCTCTTTTGGAACCTTTTCTTTTTTTTTGGGGGACTTGGGGTTCCCTGTAACTGTGAAATCGTTCTGGGGTGATTTTTCTTAAAAAGAAGCTTTGTGGTTATGTGCCAAACCTATTTTATCGTTACGTAAAAAAGAAGGTATTTCTAAAAATTGTGTAAAAATTGATTGGGGTTTACCCTTTTTTGGAGATCGTTTTATGTGAATTTGGGGAAAAATTTTGGGGGGGTGGATTTAGTAAAAAAGAATCCTGTGACCCATTTTTCTTTAAAATATTCTTTTTTTTAAAACCGATTTTTTTTTTGATGTATTTGACTTGGGGGTCAATTCATCTTAAAAAAGATTTGGGAAACCCGATTTTAATCGGGGAACATTCAACTAATGGCTATTTCCTAAAGCGAAGCATTTTTGGATGAAAATCTAACGTAGGATTTTTAATGAAAATTTGGGGAAACTTGACCTATTATTATTATTTTTGTTTCCCTTTTTTATTGAAAATCTTTATCGTTGTGTTACTCCTTTGTTGCAAAATTAAAATCTGCCTGGAAATAAACTTTGGTGCCTTTTTTTCAATTCACCCCTAGTTTTATGTGATATATTATTTAAGTCCCTTTTTACAGGTATATTAGGGATTGGTAGAGCCAGTACTAGGGGTTGAAAATGTTTTCACTGGTTTATGTCTATATTGTTAGTAAGGGGCTTTGGGTCTAGACCTAATTCATTGTAGTTCAATTTGTTTTTACAAATTTTTTTTTGGATTGTGCCATTCTGACAATTTTAAATTTCATTTTGTTTTATTCTTTTATTTGGTATTTTGATTTTTAAAAGAGGGTCTAGTGATCTAGGGTGTTGTTTGATCCCTGAATTTTGGCCCCCTTTCTTTTTTTTTGTGGTTTGTTTTTGGTTTTTTTTGTTGGGTTTGGGGTTCTTTTTTAAAAGGTCACGACTGGATCTTTTTCGTTAAGTAAATTTCCCTTTTCACGATTTAATTTTTTTTTTTATGTGTGAAAAAATTTTTTTTCATTTTGATGGTTTCATTAGGCTCTATTTTTAATTTTTGAAAAAACTTATTGATTCGTTTTTTTTGTAAGGTTTTAAAATTTTTAATTTCTATAGTGGTTTTTTAACTAAAAATGATTTTTTCCAATTCATTTTATTAGTGAAAAAAAAGGTTTGGGTAAGTATTCCATTTAGAGGTAAAAGGGGGTGTCCTTAAAAAAGTAATGGTAAATCTATTAACCCCCTTTTGGAACAAATTTTTTTAAAAGGAGTTAGAGACAGAAACATTAATCTAAATTATCTGTGATCGGACAGCCTTTTCCCAAAATTTAAATGAGAGGTCAGGGTTTTAAAGTTTTTCCTCAGTGAAAGCAGTATTATTCATTATTGGCTTCAAGGGGTGGATTATGGCTTCAATTACTCCTTTAGAAGATTCTCCCAGAGATAAAACTTTCCTTTTGTATACCCCATTATTCACCCCGGCAGCCATGTTCCAAAAACAGTGATCCAGTATGATTTTTCCCCAATGTATGACCGAAGAAAAAAAGAGACGGAAAGACGCACAAATAGTGAAGTAATAGGTTCATTTTAGGAAAGAAAGGTGGTTTTAAACCGGGTTTAGTTGTGCTAGATTTGAGGCACAACCCCGTTAGCTTATACAGTTTTCTATTCCGGATTTCGGAAAAACGGCGCCACGATCCCACCCCCAGTTTTGGAAAACAACGGGGATAATATAAAAATAGTAGGAAAAAAAGGTTTTTTGCGGCGAAGAACCACGGACGGAGGAATTATTGAAACATGGTTGCACCCTTAAAAAAGGGGAAAACTTTGCAGGCTAAGTCGAGCCCAGCTGGAGTTTCGTTTGATTGACTCTTGTTTCCCCTATTAACGACAAGTTGCATTTTAAATGATGAGACTTTCATTTCCCACAATGCCTCTGATAAAGCGCAAGCTAGGGCGAAAACGGTAAGGTTACATGTTGTTGATTTTATGCGGGGGGGCAAAAAATGTCTCTCGCTTTGTTTAAATAAAAGGGAACACTTCATTTTATATTTTAAAGTGATTTTTCCCGGGTGGTTACGCGGCCCCAAAAACCTGTTTTTTTCCCACATTTTCTATTTTTACCCTTTTTTTTTTTCCAACAAAGGGGTGGGACGCTGGAGCCGTTTACCCGAATTTGGGGTGAGAATCTGCAAAAAGCTATACGGGGTTGTGCCCCATACTAGCACACTAAACAGGTTAGAAGCCCCTTTTCTTCCATATAACTGAACATATTTCTTCACTTTTGTGCGCTCTTTTCCCTCTCTTTTTTTTTCGTCTGATGATAGATAGATAGATAGATAGATAAGATAGAAGATGAAGATAGTATGAGATAGAAAAATAGTTGAGATAGATAGACAGTATGAGATAGGTATGAAGATTAGATAGGGTAGATGAAGATAGATAGAAAATATAGTAGAAAAATAGATAGATAGGGATAGTTGATAGAAGATAGATAGATTGGGGTAGATAGATATGGTAGATAGATAGATAGATGTAGATAATGATAGAAGAAGGGATAGTAGAAAATAGTAGATAGAAGATAGTTTTGTAAAGATAGATATGAGATAGTAGAAGATAGTAGATAGATAAGATAGATGGGATAGATAGTTTTGGGTAGTAGATAGATAATTTGATAAAATTTTCGATAAGGGGATAGATAGATAAAAAAAGATAAAGATAGTACAAAGAAACATCATAGATGGATAAATGGGCAAATAGAAATAAAAGATAATAAAATAAACATATGATAGTAATATTTAGATAATGAAGTGTAGATAGATAGTGGAAGACGACGTAGTTTGGGTAACCCCGGCAGGGCCTGTAGATGCAGAATTAGACTATTTTTTCTCTTTGTATGTGTTCAGTAATGTTCCTTCGCTCTTGGCCTTGACACCTTCTATTCCCTGGATATGTTTGGCTGATGTGGTTGTTTGTTATCTCCTTAGAAAAATGAGCTGAAAACACAATCCACAGCAGCAAATGAACAAAGCAGGCCCTTTTTTCCCCTGAAATGGGTTAGTGCTTTATTCTCCGCTGAGACACAAGAGTTTTTCATTTGTTTTTGTTTGTACAAAAACAATTTTTTTGGGCCGGGAAGTAATGTATCCAGGTATGAGATTAAATGTTTCTGCAGAGAGTATGTAGCGACTGTGCGGTCAGACCCAAAACTGCTCAAAATCACATTTTTCCCTGTGGTTTGCATGGGGTGAGGAAAAAGCCATGTTTTATTTTTAAATTAGAGTTATCCTCGAGGGCCGAGTATTCATTAACAAATTCATTTTGCTCTTTGTCCCTTTTTTGTCGAAAATTGTTATTGTGTGTCCTTGTTTCCTCATGAAAGCTAAAAAAAAAATGAAAAGGACCTCTCTATTCGTATTGGATGGAAATGTGTTGCAGGTTCTCAAAACTAGAGAACATGATCCAGGCATGATATGGCTGGGGGGGGGGGGAGATTTTTGGGCCTTTTTTAATAGGGTTGAGCGATTTTATCACAAAAGTTGAAATGGGCCATTTTTTTACTTATCGGAAATTTCGATCCGGATTTTTTTAGGTGACAATTTCTTTTCAGCGTTTCCTTCATTTTGGCGGCCCCCAAATGCCTTGGATAGGGGGGGGTGAGGAGGAGAAACGTCACCATTTTGCATGTAGGATTCTTGGCTGCAAAAATCACGTGACCTTGTTTTATCTATACAAGATTTCCTTTTTGGCTCATTCTCTGTCTATACCTTTTCGCGCAGGGTGTCTGTCTGCTTTTTAAAAAATAGCTGTTTAACAGCTCTGAGGATATCTCTTCAAATTTCAAGAAACCATCCCCTACAGTTAAAATAGAGTTAGATTAAGAATTTTCACTTTTATTTAGTTAGAAAAATTTTTAAAGGGATTTCCCAAAAGAAGGCCTTATCTGCTCTGAAGCAAAAGAAAACAAAGCATGCTAGCTGAGAGAGACCCGGTCGAGACAGAGCCAGCATAAGGGATGTGTGCAATATTCCTCAAATAATCACACTACAATATGGTTCGTATACAAAGACAACATATTTCCCACGCGCCTTGAAAGCTTCTTCGCTCCCCCCTCATCGAAAGAAGTGTGCTCGCGAGCCGGGGAGTTCATTCTGTCACTTCCTGGTGTTCTAATGCAAGTTTTAAGTAATAAGGGCAGGTAAGGGGTTGTAGTCTTCGGCTGCAATTTTTTTTAATTTAAAATATTTAGAAAAGTGATTAAAAACATTTTGGAAAATCCCATCAAATTTTTATCTGGGGAAAACCCTTTAAGGATATTACTGGTATGTGCAGCAGCGGGAGGGGGGGGGGGGGGGGGAAAGGGGGGGGGAGGGGTTTTAAAAAAAATATTTGGGAGCTCAGGTGTTCTTTGTCTTCAATTAAAAAAAACTAGTTTTTTTTCCCCCTTTTTTTTCCAGCAGACCCGTTAGATTTTTAAAAATTTTCCTTGTTTTTTCCCGTTTTGCAATCCTGCGTGTCAGTGTTCCAAAAAAAGGCTTAATTATCCCTATAATTTTTAAATAGTTTTATTGCATCCCTCGCTGTTTGGCGAAAAGAGTTCAGTTTTACCAAAATTTTGGTTTTACATTTTTTTTAAATAAATTAGCCCGTTTTCAGTGGGGCGAAGACTGCCATATTAATCATATAAATTTTAAATATTTATGCATCTGTGCGTCTGGTTTTGGGCAGAACCATTTACCAATTGTTTTTACTATTTTTATAGGGAAAAAAACGCTTTTATCAGTGGTGGAAGGCCGCCATATTATAATATAAAATTTTTTTTACTTCTATTTCAAACCGTGCGTCTCGTTTGGGGTATCGTGATTTGTACGATCTTTTTGAAAAAATATCGATTTCTATTCCCACTGGGGGTTTTTAAATTAGGGGTGAAGGAAAAAAACGTTGATTTTGTCTTACCTTTTTCCACAACCGCATTTCACGGTATTCGCTAGAAAAACCTTTCTGTTTCTAATCCTAGTTGGCTGTTGGAAATTAGAGAGATTTAAGAATAGCTTGTGATTTGCCATCTTTGAATAATGAGACTGTCAAAAACTTCTTCCATACCTTTTAAATTTATAATCTTTACTGAACATGGAGCGAATATGGAGGCGTGGTAAGCGAGCAAGAGGGGGGGGCAGGACATGGAGTAGAGGTAGAGGAAGGTGATCCTTCCTGTGCTGGCTACAACACGCATGCCAGCGGATCGTTGTTGCAGGGACCCGTCAGGCTGTCATCGGCTGGGGTCAGGCCTGTGAATCTCAGTAAGTAACGAACAGCCGTCTGCCAATCTGTCTTCGTGTTAATGCAACCTGCATCCAGCTGTCTTACCTCGTCGTCCTCCCAGTCACGGACACCAATGTCGTCATCATTTTTTCCATTTGTCATGTGGTTGTGGGTCATGCGGGTTTTGGGTTCATGCTGCGGTCCAGGACAGGGATAGTCAATGTCCAGTTCAACTAAAATGGGGTCAAAGAGCTCCTTTTTCCGGCACTTTTTAAGCTGTGGGTCATGCAGGTTTGAGGGTCATGTTGTGTTACAGGACAGGATAGTCAATGTCTAGTTCAACTAAAATGGATGGCTTGAGACTCCTTTTTCCAGGGCATTTGTAAATGTGGGGGTCATCAGGTTTGGGGCTCATGCTACGTTCCAGGACAGGGATATTCAATGTCTCAGTTCAACTAAATGATGGGTTCAAATTATATGCTTTCTGGCACTTTGTAATTTGTGGGTCATGCAGGTTTAAGGGTTCATGATGTAGGTACAAGACAGGAATAGTGAATGGTCTGATGAATTTTTTTCTCTGTGACTTATTATAAACCTATTTGTGTAGCCTAAGATGTAGCACGTATCCATTTGACTGTTGTGGATGTTAATTCCATCTTCTCCAGCCTTGTTTGGGAGTAAGAATGAAGGTGTTGTTCCTCTCCCATAGACTTTAATGGTCATCGGCGATTATCTATTATCGGCTATCAGATAACGGAATGATAATTGCCGATATCGACTATTGAATCGATAACGATAGTTGACATATTCGCTCATCACTATTAATGAACACTAAATTTAGCCTCTCTCCATCCACAAATGGTTGATAATATTGAACTAAACTTTACTGTACACCCCTTGAAGGAGGTTTCCTCACCACATAGATTAGCTATAAACATGTAGGTAAAGCTAAATATAGATAATTATCAGATAAATTGCTCTTCTGGTATTCCTTACTTTCACAGTTAGGGCTTGTCCCCACGGCAAAGGTTTTCAGTCGGATTTACAGACGGTTTTCGGATTTGAAAGCCATCTGTAAACCGGCTGTCAATCTTTTACATTGATTTAAATTGAAAATCCGTGCAGTAGTCCGCACTGCATGGATTTTCTGCCAGATGGTTTATATCAGCACTCCCCCAGCCTGTATATAGACTGCCTCCCCCAGCCTGTATATAGCCTGCCTCCCCCAGCCTGTATATATCCAGCTCACCCCCCAGCCTGTATATAGCCTGCCTCCCCAGCCTTTTGGGTATATAGCCTGCCACCCAGACTTGTATATAGAATGCATCCACCCCAACTTGTACATAGCAGCTCTCCCCCAGCCTGTTATATAGGCCAGCTCTCCCCCAGCCTGTATGTAGCCTGCCCCCCAGCCTGAATATAGCAGCTCTCCCCAGCTGTATATAGCATACGGACTCCCCACTTGCCAGTATATATATTACACCAAGTAAAATAATAAACCTTAATACTTACCCGTGTCCCAGTCCGCGCGCTTCCTCTTCTGTCTTCCTTCACTCCGCGCTCGGGTCGCTCCTCTGTAAGCTCTCGGGCGTACAGGCCTATGAACGGGTGTGCGCCCAAGGACAGGCTGCCGGCGCAAGTGACGTAACTTTAGTCGCAGTCGTGCCCAGCTCGAGCGCACGGGGCCGCCTTGCACATTCAGGGGCTGAGGGTCCGCGGCGGGTCCCGACTCGCGCTGCATGTCCCCAGGTCCGGAAACTGTGACCCCGGACGCCGAGTCCTCGGCGCGCCGTTAAGTTGTCCGGGTCCACAGTTGCAGAAGGCGAGCAGTGGCGCCTGGATGCGTGCCAGCAAGAGTTGGCCTGCGTGCCACCTTTGGCACACGTTGCATCGGTTCACCAACGCGGTTTTCTAGGTTGAGGTTAGCAAAATATAAACTGGACAGATAATGTACCATGCATAGAGAGTTATCTCGACTTTTGATACCTTCCAATGGCTCTTGTTGTGATCTAAAAACAGCACAGAAAGCCGTGATATCACAGTCAAGTTAAATTCTGCTCCATCCGTAACTTTATATACTTTATCTTCAAAGGGAAAATATCATTAGAAATTGATTTAATATTTAAATCATGTTTTTATTTTAAACATAATTTTTAAGTTTTTTTTTTATTTACCACATCATATGCATTATAGTAAAAAAAAATTGAAATCCTTCAGTTTTTACTTTGACTTTTAGGCCTAGAAAACTCTCCTATAGAATTCAATGGGTCTGATCCTGTTCACAGGCTCCTATGTCCATGAAGTTGCTTCAAAGCATCTCTATAAATGCTGTTAAAATTAGGTCAGGCAAGATGGCCACCCCCATAATCATATATAGAAAACCATTTTTTTTAAAAATCTAAAAACAGAAATAAAAAAAAATAAAAAGAAGAAAGGGAAAGGTGTCATCATTTGGTTTGAATGAGTAAAAAAATATTAGTCCTACGTTTCCTTTCCTTTTCTAATGATGGAGCTATTTTTGGAGTTCTTTCCTCCGTGCCTTCCAAAAGCGACAACTTTTTTATTTTTCTGTCTTCATAGACATGTGAGGGCTTGCTTTTTGTGGGGCACAATGTTGCTTTCTATGGTGCCAATAACTTTAGCATATTATGTGCTGGGAAGGTAAAAAAAAAATATTTGTGAGGTTGAAGGTGAAACAAAAAACATGTTTATTTTCTTCTGTTAGAGCTGTGTGATGGCTTGTTTTCTATGGAGCGAGGTCTAATTTTTATCGGTACCAATTTGGAGTAT
Organism: Phyllomedusa bahiana; assembly: GCA_025379985.1. NCBI lineage: Eukaryota > Metazoa > Chordata > Amphibia > Anura > Hylidae > Phyllomedusa > Phyllomedusa bahiana. The sequence goes on along the minus strand of JAODAL010022251.1, from coordinate 31,891 downwards.
ATGTGACCTCTGAATCATTTTTTATCCCACTTTTAATGGGAGGCGGGATGAACAAAAAAGTCGGCATGGGGATTTATGTTTTTTAACCTTGCAGGTTAGACTGTTTTTTTATATGGTAAGTGGGATATATTTTTGTTAAAGTTTTAAATATTTTTTCATTTATTTTTTCATATTTTTGTTCCCCCTAGGAGACTCGAACAGGTGATTGGTTGATGTACTGCCAATACAGGGATTTAATTGATCTCTTATTATTGTTCAGATCTCTGCACTATTGTTTCCGTCTAACCAACGGACAGCATGGTGATATCCGTCAGGCGCTGTTGGTGTCTGTTGTGAAGCAGATCTTTTGGTTCTGTTTGCAATGGAGGTTCCAAATGGAATCTCCAACACAGATGTAAACCAGGTCTTAGAAGTGCAGTCATGGCATCCATAGTGGCTTTCATGAGACCCCCAGCTTGTTGGTTTCGTTATCATGCCAACTAAACAACCCCTGTAATTGAGCCCCGGTGGAGCTGATCAGGGACCTCAACGGACTATGGCCCCACATTCTGATTATTTAGATACCAGGAGCAGGTTAAGTGCAGTATGTAGATAGTTAAATGGCCAGTATCGGAGCTGTCTGCAATTCCATCCACTACTGGCAGGTGCCAACTGTATCTAACAATGACAGATGCAGATTATAGACAACATTGCCGTTATGTGAGTAACCGGTCAGGTGCACACAAATAGACACCGACTACGTGGGTGGGGGGGGGGGGGGGGATCACGGCCTGACACTGTCTCAACACTGTCCTTTGCCTTTGAGGGAGTCCAACTTCCTTAGGTACGGGCCCCAACCGAAGACTGCAAAATACACTAAGTAGGTGAATACACAAAATGCAGACAAAACAAACACTAAACACCATAAAGGAAGGTCAAACAAGCCAAGTCAGCAACAGTCGGGAGAAGCAGTACAGAATCATGTAAGCAGAGGAAAAGTCGGTAAGTATAGCCAAGGTCAGGTAACAGGTAACGCAAGAAAGAGTAACAGGCTAGCTAACATGAACAAAAGGTAACCAGTATAGAAGGCATGGAGGAATGCCACAGGACCCTTTTTATAACAAGAAAAGAGAACAATGAAACAGAGGTAAGTTGGTGGAAGCAACAAAGACCGGGTTGGAATACAAAGCTGTTAATCAAAAAGACTAGCAAGGGAAATACGATAACTAGGTCAATGCTTGGAGGACACAGACATGGGTGTTGGTAGAAATCCGATTAACAGAGCAGAGTATGACAGTGTTCACACTGGTGAAAACAAATATAAAGGAACTACGGCCGAAACCGCAATTTTTGTTGCAATGCCCGTGGCCGTTACAGGTTATCTCTAAAAAGGTACAACTATGTTTTTCTAGTTTTATAAACCTCTCTAAGGGGAATGTGTAAACAAGTATAAACCTGGCCATAGGTAGCATATACCTCGCTACTGTTATACCTTTAGCAAATAGATAGTCTCTACAATTATCGTCTATACATAGATATCCATCTAATATTAGTGAGGGAAAATGTTTGGATTTATTTTTTACTTAACTTGCTGGGATAAAATAATAATATATATTTTATTCAATATTATCAAAAGTTACCGTATATACTCGAGTATAAGCCGAGTTTTTCAGCACAAAATATGTGCTGAACAATGCGACCTCGGCATTATACTCGAGTCACTCGTCGGGACTCAGGCGCTGCGATGGCCGAGTGCTGGACAGGGCGCCTTCAGTTATATGCGGCTCTCAGGGAGGCATATAACTGAAGGGCGAGTGAGTGAGCGCACAGTGTCTGGGGCGCTGCGTGGCCCTGGGCATGTCGCAATCCCTTCAGCTATATGCGACTCCGCGGAGCGCATGCAGGGAAGATTACCCATGCGGGGACAGAGCGAGAGGTCCGTGCTCACGCCAGTTGGCTCGGGCGGCCGCAGAATCACGGCCATCCGGAGCTCTCGGCACAGGCATGCGCGCGTGTCATGCTGCACGGTGCGCGCTGATGACGTCACCCGCCTGTGCCGAGAAGACCCGAGGACAGCGCGCGGGAGGCGGACAGCGAGGAGGCAGGTAAGTGGTTGTTGTTTTAATTTTTTAAACTGCCTATATCTGCATATACCTGCTACAGCCGGCCCTTTACCTGCCTACAGCTTGCTACAGCTGCCTATACCTGCCATATACCTGACTATAGCTTGCCATATACCTGTCCTACCAGCCGGCCTATACATGCCCTATACCTGCCTTCAGCTGCCCGTCATACCTGCCCTATACCTACTACAGCTGCCTTATACCTGCCTACAGCTGCCTATAACCTGCACTACTAGCCGGCCCGATACCTGCCTCTACAGCTGCCTGATACTGCCTACAGCCGGCACTATACCTGCCTTAGCTGCCTATCTGCCTACAGCTGCCTATACCTGCCTACAGACCCGGCCTGTATACATGCCTACAGATGCCTTTATACCTCCTACAGCTGGCCCTATACCTGCCTACAGCTGGCCCCTATACCCTGGCCCTACAGCTGCCACTTACCCGCTACACAGCCTGCACTATTACCTGCGTATGGGCCATATACTGCCTATTACCTGCCATATGGGGACAATTATACCTGCCTATAATCTGCTTATGGGGGACATATAAACTGCCTATTACATGGCTGATGGGCCATATACGTGCCTTTTACGGCACATATACCTCTGATTATTTGGGCCATATATCTGCCTTAATGCTTTGGGGGACATTTAAATATGCCCTATGTTATTTTTATTGGTATCCATTTTATTTTTAAAAATTTACAGTAGCCGCTGAATTTTTTACCATAGGCTTATACTCAAGTCAATAGTTTTCCCGCTTTTTGGGGCAAAAGTAGGTGCCTCGGTTTATACTCGGTCGGCTTATACTCGAGTATATACGGTATGTTTTATTATGGAAATTGGGAAATTGAATTTAAGTATGCTTATGGAACAATATGCTTAAATGGATATATCCAAAAATTGCCGGCACCACAGCAGTTTTTAGGCGCATTAAATCAGTGTAAAGTGCGCCAGAAAGAACTACCCTTTCAAAAATCTGGCGTCTGGTATACCTTGCATAGTGAACTGAAACTTAATTGCAACTAAAAAGGTGCATTTTGCAAATCGCAGTGCATAGCATATCATTGGTAGTGTATGTAATGCGCCTATCGAGGAGCATTGCACAACGGAGGTGCATAACGTATCATTGCTAGTGTCTGTAATGAGCCTCAGTAGGCACAGTGCATTATGGAGGCGCACAGCGTATCACTGCTACTATATGTAATGTGCCTTTTTAGGCGCATTACGCTGTGTCTTTCCCGGCGTATAATGCACCTAGTTTTGGTGTACAACAGTTCATTTACATGGAGAATATGGCGTCAAAAGTGTTTAGGGCGCAAAATAGACCAAAAATTGATGTTTGCGTGTTGGGACATGTCGCCTATAGTGTTTTGGTTATTTACACACTATCGCTGTATAAGGTCATTTTTCTTTAGACAGTCCTCATTGTAGTATACATATATAAACCACAAACTACAAGTTTTTAATTCTTGCTTCCATTATTTTTAAAAATATGTGTGGAGACTCGATTTACAGATCACACTGCAGTTGCTGCGTTATTAAGATAAAAGTTGTGTTGTCTGTAGGGTAATATTAGGGGGCACAATGGAAACAATAATGCATTTCAGGGGGCACAAAAGGTGTTATAATTAACTGCAGAGTTGTACAGTGTGCAGAAAGCATTGCAGGTAGGAATTGTATTCTTTAATGAGGGCACAGTATGCAATTTCATTAATTTTAGGGACCCAGAATCATGTATTTAATTTCAGGAGGCAGAGCGGGGATTATAATTTATATTGGGTGAATGTATTGTGTATTATAATTCAGTTTAGGGTTGTACAGTGCACATTGTAATTCAGTTCAGGGGGAACAATAGGGATAGTTATTCATTTTTTTTAATTAATTTTAGGGGGGAAAGAATTGATTGCATTTCATTTCAGGAGGCACAGTGGGCATTCTAAATTCTTTTAGGGGAATATAGTGTGTATTATAAGTCATTTTATCTTTGCAAAGTGTGCATTACAATTCATGAGAGAACGGTAGGGATTTTATTCAGTTAAAGGGGCACATTATAATTTATTTTAGGGGGGCACAAAAGAGATTGTATTTCATTTCAGTTTGAATTATAATACTTACTGTGCCCATAAAATGAATTATAATGTACATTATATCCATAAAATAAATTATAATTGGAATTTTCATAGCTTGCATTATAATTCATTGCATGGGCACATTGGGTACTTTTACTTTTTGGGTTAAGCACTGTGCATTATAAGTCATTTCAGGGGGCACAGCGTGGACTGTAAAATGATAGACATTTCTGAGATACAGAGCACCTGGGTATAGAGAATATTTACTTGCTTGGACAGGCAGCCACTGTTAGCTGTATAATTTGTTAGTGCTGCACTGCGTAAAGCATAACAAAGCCTATAAACTACTGAGATGTATCTATTCATACGCAGGAAGTCACACATCAGTTTTATTTGTGTATAGAAGCATTTATATAGCCAATAAAAATAAGATCACTGGATATTCCTAACACATACAAATATATACTGTGGACACCCTATATATTTTATGACAAGCTTACAAAAGGAAGGCTAATTTAATTATAAGGACATGCAACAAGTATAACTAGACTGTTGCACTATTGTTCGGTTGAACATGAAGTTTAAAGGGGTTTCAAGAATTTAAAATGTATTAATTTAGGTTTAACCCCTTAAGCCAAAAGCCTGAAAAGTAGTTAATGACCAGCACCTTTCGTTTCAACAGTTGTAACTTTTTTATTTTTTCAATGATCAGGTTGTATGATGCCTCGTTTTTAACAGAAAATTTGTAACTTTTTTGGAGGGAAATAGTTTAAGTTTACTTATAAATTATTGCAGATTTTTTTTTCTTTTTTTTCAATTTCTTTTTTTTTTTATTTCTTTTTGCACCATTTATAGTTCACACTTAATAGCTTGTTACATTAATTCTCCAGGTTATTACGGTCGTATAAATACCTAATGTGTGTAGGATTTTTTTTGTGTGAAATGTATGCACAATTATTTTTTTATTAAATATTTATTTTTATTTTTATTATTTATTTTTTTCTACACTTTTTATGTTTTTTACTTTTTTTATATCCTACGAAGGGATAACTGTTTTACATTTTTTTTTTTACACTTAGTAATATATTAGCATATTTATATATGCTAATACATTATAATCTGTCAGTATGACACAGGCTGCAGTCAGGGCAGCACACAGTGTGTCCTGATTGCAGACTTATTACACAAACAGACCTGGGGCTACTCTAGGTCCCCATGGCTTACTGTGGAGATGTTCCCCAGGCTCTGTCAGGTCACTGGGAGTCCCAATCACCCGACATAGCAGGGGAAAACCCTTTGATTATGCTCCGCTCAAGAACCGCGGCAATCAAAGGGTTAAGCACCAGGGAGGAGCATTGGTTTCCCTTGCTCCCCGGCGCTTACAGAGGCTGCGCTGGAAACAGGGCTGCTTCGTACAGCCCTGTTCTTAGCGCTGCTGTGCTGTGGCGCTGGAAGCCGCAAACCCTGATGTCTGCAGCGATGTCTTTTGACGAACAACCTGCACTGCCCGAGGTCAGAAGACGGTGGACGGTCGCTAAGGAGTTAACCCTTTCCCGCTGCATAGTCATCATTTTTATTCTTCCCTGCCTTCCAAGAGCCGCAACCTTTTTGATTTTCCATCTGATTAAACATATGACGGCTTGTTTTTTGTGGAAAAATATGTACTTTTTAATGGTGCCATTCACCGTACCTACTATATTGGGAATTGACAAAAAGATGTAAGTGAAGTGAGTGAAAAAAATGTATTTGCACCATTTTTGCAGGAGTTTTGTTTTCATTGCGCTCACTCTTTGGTATAAATGATGTGTTATTTGTGTTTTGCAGGCCAGTGCAATTCTGGTGATATCAAATATGTAGGGTATTCTTTATGTGTTAGTGCTTTTAAAAGAATAAACACATTTGCAATTTAACTTTGCGCTGCAGCGTCATTTTCTGCGACCGATAGCTTTTTGTTCTTTAATTTAAGGACCTGAGTGAAAGAACATTTTCATGGTCTGCAGTATAGTTTTTGTTGGTACCAGCTTGAGATACATGCAACTTTTTGAACAATTTTTATTGAAAAATCACAGGAAAACTTTCCGACACAACTGGATCTATCAACGTAAATCACTGCCAAAAAGAAATATAGAATCCCTATTAAAATATACCTTTTATTATTATATCTCTAAAAGAAAATCCAAGTCACTAGTGCAATGAATAACCAACATACACTATTTTAATACAAACATCGAAGGAGTAGGATCAAGTAGACTTGGGTTGTGACTTGGATTCTGAACAGTGATAAGGTTATATTTTGACTTTTATTGTAGATTGCAGATTTATAAAGTGATTTAGTTCACTGTTTGTTTACTTTTACAATGGTGTTTGGTAGCCTATGTTTAAATGATTATAGGAAGTTGAGTAGGAATTGACAGGGTGAGCCATTGATAGGTGGGGACGCCCTTGCAAGGGCAAATTCCCCGCCTCTTATAGGGACTATCTATAGGGATAAACCAACCGGTATTTGTCCTGTGGCTGTGTCTACACTGCAGTGGACAAAAAATTACCTGAAAACCAAATCCTAAAAAACTTTCATAAAACTGAGTTTTTTTGTCCCCTGCCTGTCAAAAGCTGCTGAAAAAAACCTAAATTTTTTGGCGCATTTTGCACTTTTTGGTGCGTTTTTTGCTTGTCTTCAAGTCTGGTTTTTAATGTATGCATAAATCAAGCCATTGGATGTATCTCCACCCTACAAAAGGGGATGCAAACCACATTATTACATTTATATGTGATATTGTAGTCGTTTTACGGATTTTGGCGCTAATAAAGTTATCTTGCTTTTGTCGCTAAAAAAATCTTTTTTTACGGATTTTGGTGCTAAAATCTGTTTTTTTCAAATTTTAGAACCAACATCACCAAAAAATGGATTTTTAGCGACAAAGGCGAGATAACTTTATAAGCACATCAATCTGTCAAAATTCGGATTTTTGCGCCTAAATCCATAAAAATCCGTTAGCGACAAAAGCAAGATAACTTTATTATGAACGGTACAAACGAGGACACATCAGACACTTGTATGCAGAATTGATAAGGTATAACCTGTGGTAACACCACTATAGGTGGGACTTAAATCTCCTGGATGGGTTTTCATTCCAAGAAAGCACCAAAAAATGTGCCAAAAACCATCCCGTACTTTCCATAGACTCCAATAGTAAATTTTCTGCTCTGCTTGGGCTTTTTTTGCAACATGTTTCAAAGATGACCAGTAAAGAAAACGAGCAGAAAAAAAACATTCTGTGGAGACAGCAGGACGTTCTTACTATACAGTAAACCTATTGTATCATTCATACATACTCCTAGTTGGCAATTGCATTTAATTTGATTGTTTGTCTTTTGGTTTTGCAGAATGGAAGGCAAAGTTTCATTGGACACCAGTTGGGGGGTGTTGCCGAAGTCCCGAACAGCAAAGATCAAAGGGTAAAGTCTGCAAGAGCCATTCAAATGACCTACTACCTCCAGAACTATGGCTCTGCTACCCAAGACCACATCAACGAACAATGGGAAACTGAATTTTGCACACTTATTCACCAGCTGCAAGAAGAACATCCAGATATCCAGATGTATTCATTAACATCCTTCAGCTTGCTCAGAGACTTTCAGAAAACCATAGAGTTGTCTAGAAGTAAGATTGTGGTGAGTCTTATGCTGGTCCTTCTGGCTGCCACTCTTTCCAGCTCTATGAAAGACTGTCTACGTAGCAAGCCTTTCTTGGGTCTACTGGGAGTACTCACTATTTGTATCTCCAATGTCACAGCGGCAGGGATATTTTTCGTAACGGATGGAAGATATAATTCAACTCTGCTGGGAATACCATTCTTTGCTATGGGTAAAGGTTTATTTTACATATATGAGTAAATGAACTGGGGGGATTTTAATCTTTCATTACATAAAGTGTCAGAACATTATGTGAAGTCAACATTGGGTGGGCACAGCCCATCAAGATTTGATGAGATGGACTTTCATTAGGATTTTTGTCAAGTTGACTGCAAGAATTGTGCTCTATGCTGCATTGTTCTTGCTGTCAGGAATGACACAAAACCCAACGTAGATGAAAGAACCAATATCAGCAGCAATTTCACCATGATGTGGTGCAGTCACTCGATTCCCAAATTCATGGAAACAACAATCTTTTTGGCTTAGAGAAGTGGTTGTCTAACTCCATGGCAATTTAGTTTTTATCCTGATAAAGTCAAATATCTTCAATACAACAGTTATAATCTTATAGTTTCATCTGAAACAGTCAGAATAATTTAAGCGGTTGGCTTATCAAGAAAACCCATTCTTCTAATGACACCAGCCTGAAGGCTAGTTGATCGATCATGGATGAAGTTACTAATATCCTTGGGGTAAGCTAAGGATGGCTCCACATTTTCTCTGCTGTAGCTGCTGCTGGAGAGATGTAGTAGTACATCCAACAATTGAAATAAAAGGGGTTGCCCTGCAAACCAAACAAAACGAAAATTTTAATAGGTTGTCTGAGTTTTCATTCAACTCCCTGTGTTTTCTTTGGTCATTTTTGTTTTCTGTACTGTATGTAGCCTCCCTTCCCTTTAGTTGAGCAGCAGCATTTCCAGCTCACAAATTTCCTTGCCCATTTAACTATCCTCTTGGCTCATCATACAGATGTAGCTCTTATGGCTGGGTGGTGGTGTAAGCTGCGTCAGGGAGTGGAGTCTAAGGGACTCCTTGTATTCACTTGGGTTGCACTTGAGATGGCTAAGATGCTTGGGTGGTACAGAATCAGAAGATGAACTCATGGTCAGGGACAGGCAGAAAGGTCAGGGCAGGTAGCAGATGAAACGATGTCAGGGGACGTAAGCAAGGCGGGCAGCGGGAAAAACAGAAACAAAAGGGAACGTTTTCCCTCTAGGGAATGGCCGATGATGGAAAAGGGTAGGGTTAAATAGGGTCAGCACCCGGATAGAATAAATTACTGGAGCACTGGCCCTTTAAACTCCACTGAGCTGCTGTTGGTCCCCAAGGGGGGCCCCAGGGCACCCCCGAGTCCGCAGGGCAATAGAGGAGCGGGGGAGAGTGAGTAGGTTGGGGGGGACCTGGGCTGCGAGTGAGAACCCGCAGCAGTAGCGACCCGGGTATCGGTGCCCTACAACCCAAATAAGTTATACTTGTTCAGTCTTTTTCTATTTGTACTGTCATGAATGTGAGCATTTAACGTGCTGAGGCCCGTAGAGTCGAGTTGTAGCTCTTGGGTTTTTCTAAATTTCACTAACTATTTTTACAGTCTGAACCTAAAGTGAATGTGCTGGCATTTTCACTCTTAGGAAGATTGTCTTGATTGTTTCCACTTGTGAATAAGCTTTCTCACTGTAGAGTGAAGGATTTTAAATTGTTTGGAAATGGCCTTACGATCCTTCAAAGAAAGCTGGGCAGCAGCAATTGCTTCTCTAAGATTATTGCTGATGTCTTGGCACTATCAACACATGAATGCTCCAGACAAGTAAACTCCCCAAATTTCTTCTTTATAGAGGTGGCCTCACTTGCTAGTGATCATTTAATCAAGGGTATTTGATGAGCCAAATTGGCTGCATGTTGTTATTCATCTGAAGATATATTTACCTACTTTTAAGACCTTGTAAGGATCAGATTTTTTTAATTATTATTATTATTATGTCATGGTAAGGGATGAGTGAATCGATTCTAATGAAGTGGAATTCATTTCGAATTAACAAAAAAATTGATTCCCAACAAAGCCAAATTTTCCGGCGATTCATGTAAAAAATCGTTTTTTTTTAAAATGTCTTTTCAGTCGATATCAGGGCAGCCTGTTTCTGTTTAAATGCACTGCCGCCTTACAGACGCATTTTCAGAGCGCCTGTGGAAGTAGGGGCTTAAAAAAAGGTTTTTTTCCAATAAAAAATAATGTCCATAAATGAGCTTAAACCTTTTACACCTATTTTGCCAAAAAAATACTCTAACGCTTTTCTTGCCTGCAGCGGCACTACATCAGGAGACGTGTTATAAGAAAAAACGGGAAAGACCGTACATTTGAAAATGAGGCAGAGCTCTCATTGGCCCATTTCATCCTCCAATCGCTTTTCGAGTGCCGTGGAACCATTATTCTCTATGTGAATCTCTACAGCCAATCGGAAACAAGGCGGTATAATTCAAAAAACATAGCTTAGAATAAAGCTGTACGGTGATTGGACAGATATAGAGAGGCTGGACCTTTCCAGCCAGTAAGAGAATGAGCTACTAAGGACTCATAATATTCTGTGGGATACATTCCACCAATCAGGAGTCAAGCTACTTGCTCCATTTTGTTCTATGGAGACCGAATCTTGTATCTGATTGGTGTACAGAAAGGGAGGTAACTTCGTATCTACCAATCCTAGAGGGAGCAATGAAAACTACATTTTAACCTATGGCGTCTGCGAGAGCCAATCAGGATCTGAGCGACTGTCTCCATTATGTTCTATGGAGAGAGGAGCTTTTCTCCGACTGGCTCAAGTGGAGGGGGGGCTCGGCTGTTTCCTTAAATATGGAAACGAGCGACGTTCTCCCTTAGGGTGCGTCCCCACAGCAAGGGACAAATATCGGTCGGTTTATCCGCCTGGTATTTGTCCTGTTTATATACGGTCCACTCGGCCGTGGGAGAGGTGGGTGGCGGCTTTTCTCCGTGATGAGCAGAGAAAAGCCCTCCCCCTTCACATTCACTTGCACATATTCTGTCCGATAACCGGACGGAAGAATGTGCAGGTACAATGTCTTTTGGGCGGCCCACGGGCGGAAAACCGGTGCAGTGGGGACTGCTGCATGGGTTTTCCATAGATCCCCATTGTGCTGATTTTCAGACGGTTTTTCAGACGGTCTGCAAAATCGCAAACTGTCTGAAAAATTGGCTGAAAACCCATGCAGTGGGACATGCCCTTAGAGTTCTATGTACAGTATATTAGCCCTATGTTTACGGACAACTTAAGGGCAATTCTTTTCCCATGTTTTATGATGTTAGATTAATTAAGAGGATCTTATTATAAAATAATTAATAAATTAATAATTAAATAAGTATTAATAATTATTATTAGTAACCAAAATAATATAGTAATAATAATGTAAGTAATAAGAATAATAAGTAATAATAATTAATAATATAATTAACAGCCCCCTCCACTTGATCCAATCAGAGAAAGAGCTCCTCTCTCCATAGAACATAATGGAGACAGTCGCTCGGATCCTGATTGGCTCCGGCAGACGCCATAAGTTAACATGTAGTTTTTTGTCGCTCCCTTCAGGATTGGTGGATAAGAATTTCCCTCACTTTCTATACACCAATCAGACACAAGGCTCTATTTTCATACAACAAAACGGAACGAGTAGCTCGAATCCTGATTGGTGGAACGCACCCCATAGCATATTACGAGTCTCGAGTAGCTCATGCTCTCATTGGCTGGGATAGTCCAGCCTCCGTATTTCTGCCCAATCAGCGAACAGCTTTATTCAGAGCTATGTTATTTGAATTTTACCGCCTTGTTTCTGATTGGTTATATAGACTCTTATAGAGAATAATGGCTCCATGTCACTCGAATAGCGATTGAGGAACAGAATGACCAATAAGAGCTTAGCCTCAAATTTAAATATACGGTCTTTCACAGTTTTTCTTATAAGACGTCTTCTGGTGTAGCACCAGGATCTATAGGGGGATTTTGGCCCTCTGCTCGGTTCTTTCCAGCTGGCGTTGACATTACCTTGTCAGGCTGTGTTCCAACTTCAGTTATTTGGTCAGTTTTGCCGCTGTAACTACCCAGATAAGTGAAGTGTGAAGCGAGTCTAGTACCGGCGCCTGTCATCTGCGTGTCATACTAAATCATAGCATTGTTTCAATGTTCCACGCTCCCTATGTATATTTCTGCATGGCACAATGTTCTACAACACCCTACAGGTTCTCTGCAGCCAGGAAATAGCTGTTTTTTAACAGGATTTGTCGCAAATTAATTCGGAGTGAAACAAATTTTTGGTTAAAATTCGATGAATCGGCCGTATAGAATTTTTGAGAAATTTGCTCATCTCTAGTCATGGTACATAAAACCATAAAATTCAAGATGTGTACTTCCTTTACCTTATAACTGTACCTGTGACAAGATCTCAACATCTTCAATGCTTTTCAATAGCCTCTGAGGTCAAATCTGATGTTTCAGTAAGTTACCTATGTCAAGTTATCTTTGCTCTGTCAGTAAACTGTTTCGTTAAGTTACTATTTGGGATACCCTATGGTTGTGATTTAAATTAAAGTCTGTTGAGCGTTTTACTAGAATATTATGATAATAGTTTAAATTTGTATAGTGAGAAATACGGAGTCCTTTTTGAAATTTTCCAAACGATGAGCGTCAACACATTTGTAGATCAGGAAGTTATAATATTCTCTGGCTATGTCTACACAGCTCTGGACTTTGGTCGGTTTTTCAGCGGATTTAGTATTTAGAATCCGGCGAAAATCTGACCGTACCCAGTGCTCTGTAGCCCACAATAGAAAATCCCTGTTGTACTGTAGTCTACACAGCACGGATATTTTACAGATGGTATCCGTCCATCAGAATATAAAACATGTTGTATATTCGGCCTGGCCGCCATCAGATTCCCATAGCCCCAATGTGCTAGACCACCAAGAATCCAAAATCCGAACATGTTTTTTGTGCAAAAAAGGGCGGGGTGGCGCAGTCCAGCAATGAGAAAGTGCTATAGGATTTTGGACAGCATTTTCACATTGCTGCCTAGACATAGCCTCTGTGTGCTCACAGATCTATAGGGCAATCACTGGAATTCTAATGGTTCCGATAATAGTATAATGTAATCTATTACCTTTATAGGAGTTTATATTGATGTCTTCTATGTGTGATTGGTGGAGACTCTACCTTTGGGACTATTGTTAGATAAATCTGTCCCTGTTCAGAACTGGTTTGACCAAATTTATAAGAAAAAATTTAATTCTGCCCACAGCCCTAACAATCAGCCTAAATCTAAATTGGGGTTATGGTTTTTAGGCTTCTATAGGGTTAATTTATCACTCATGGCACTTGCAGGTCTGGTAGAGCTGTCACTCCAACCTCTCTTCCAATCTAAAGTCACTTCTGGCCACATATCACATTAGGCTGTCTAAATGTGACATTTGAATGGAATTGATGTTGGAGCAGAAGTGATATCTGAGCGACAGCAGCACCAGATTTAAAGGGGTTGTCTCACTAGAAAGGATAGCTTTCAAATTGTAGGGAACACTAAGGGCCACATGTATGAAACGGTTTTGGTCTAAAACTCATTTTTTTGCCTATTTGTTTCTTTGGGAAAAAAAGTGAGTTTTAGATCAAAACCATTTCATACATGTGGCCCTAAATGAAGACTTTTTCCAAGTATATTGCTTTGCTCATTTTTTTTGTTAAGGAGCTACAAATTATTTTATCACCTTCTGAGGACTCTCAGGTTTCCCAAGTGACCGACTTGTGTACTCCTTATCCCCTGCTGTTTGTTCTATCTGATAGCAGGGAGTGATGTCATCAAACAGGCCAGCAGTGAGAGCCTGTGTGTTATCTGATCTTTCAGACAAAAGACAGTAATTACTCTACTGTTTACAGTAGCTCAGAAGCTTCCCCTGTCCTGGTAGAAGGTAATTTAGCTAATCTAGACTAATAAACATAATAAACAAAGAAGTCTGAATACACGGAGCTCATATGCCAATTACAGACAACTTGACCAGAAAGTGACAGAGCAAAGCAGCATTATTTCATTCATGCATCCTATGAAACAGATATGAGACAACCCCTTTAAGACAAAATTCAATTCGGGTCGACCAGAATTGTAGTGTTTAGATTCGGGTTTAATTTGCCTTTGACCAGAATCAGGAGCACAACACTACTTGGGACCCCATAAAGCATAAAGCAAAGGTACCATGGCACTTAATGGGACCCCCTATACTGAAGTACCAGCTGCTTGTGGCCATTCATGGTACTTCAGCTCAGCCACAGTTAAGTGAATGGGCCTCAGCTTGGGATGACCTTCAATACCAGGCACAATGGCCAGATGCCCACCAACCACGCATGCATGGTCTATTCTAAAGACCGACCACAAAGACATTCCTGGAAAACCCTTTTTAGTCCAGTAGTCACCTAATATAATATAAAACACAATCAAAATTAATAATTATAGAGAAGATTTGTCAATGATCCTGTAAGGAAATAATGATAATTTCTTCATACAGACATGGCTTTCGAGCAGCAGATACATTTTTATTTTATCAACTGGTTTATAATAGTGTTTTTTCTTGGCCGGAGCGAAACAAAAAGTCTCCAGAAATTTATATTGCGATTATGACAGAAGACAGATTATGAAATCAATAGAATATTTGTGTTTTAGTGAGAAGGAGGACAGAGGGAATACTAAAAGGTTTTCTATAATTTTCTACTTGGCTGAATCTTTTCAGAGTCCCTCTAGTGATATAATAAAGACACACGGAAAAAAATGTACCATTTGGAGTAAATATAAGTTACATCCACAAGAACATAAATTGCATTTTAAACCTGCAGGAGGTTGGTGGTTACAGGCTAAGTAAAGGCACTGAGGTGGTTAGATGGCACATAGAACTTGGGCAGGACTTGGACAAGGTAATCTGGTACCTTGTCCAATACATACCTCCTTGCGCCCTTTCTTCTTCCCAAGGCAGCTGCCTACCTACACCTACTCCATCGTCCCGACCCTGAATATAGGACAAATATCATTGGTTAGGCTGCCTGCAATAGTCCATGACAGCAGGCCACACAACTGCCATGGTGCCCATTGTGATGGAGCCCCTGTTCTTAACTACTTCTCCTGACAATGACAGGGTTCACTGTATACAGATTTATGGAGCTCCCACTGAGTTTTGTATAAAATGATATTCAAGATTATATTAGAATGGAACTGCGCCTCTCTTACCCTTCACTATGGACCTGAGTGAGAGGCTGCATTTTTTGTGGGGTAAAGTTTTTATTTATACTATTTTGGGATACATGCAACTATTGGAATACATTTTTTTCCAATAGTTTGGGAATGTGAAATGAGCAAAACAAAACGCAATTCTGCAATTTGCAGCAATACCAATGATGTGTAACTTTTTTCTTGTATTTGTAAAATGGCAAAAAGGGGGTGTTTTGAAATTTTTATGTTTTTAAATGATTTGTTATACTTTTAAAACTTATTTTTTTACTTGTACACGCAGTCCCTGTATGGTACTTTAGCACTATTGGCTTCAATTACTTGTACACCCTTCTGCATTATATAGACAATGCAGAATGGTATACCGAGATGGCGGTTCTATCACTTCTTGATTGAGTCAGTAAGTAATAGAAGCATTTACATGGTGACTAGGAAACCTTCATTAGGCTTCCAGCTGTCCTGGTAACCAATCATTATTACTGACATTATGATTTAAGCTTTTAATAATTGCCAGTAAGGGGGTTAACACTCCATGTGAAAAATTAACATGCATCATCGATTTGGGAACATGGTTTCATAAATATGGCAGAGGTAGCCTAGTTTTGGGCGTAGCCCTTCTTCAGGCTTATATATTTATCGAAGAAGAGAACATTGGTACAAATTTTATATTCCAGCAGTAGGGGTTATAATAAGTTCACCTATGAGCTCCGTATGCCACGCAAGTCACCTGCTCAAAAGAATGATGCGTGTTGAATAAAATAAAAAGATAATTTTTTTTACTGTAATAGTAAGTGGAGTGGCGACGATTATCTTTTTTTAATCTATATTCAGTTAGCTCCCCCTAGTGGTGCCAATTTGCAGAAAAATTGCATAGTTTAAGAAGTCAGAAGAACCAAGAGCCCCAGTAGAGAGGCTGTTATAAAATCACAGTAGATATAAAGGAGTTGTTGGTAGGGAGTGGGGCTTATTTTGGGTTTTGCGATGGGACACTAAGATTTCTGGGTATGTGAAGGCCTTACTGCTCTGGTAGGTTATCATAGAGAATAAACTATGATAAGCACTGACTGAATCCTACGTAAAAAGTGCTCCTTTGCTGTTCGCTGGAGCCATAACCTGCACATTAGTGGTATTGGTCATCTGGTCACCCATTATATGGCATTGAGATATCATGCCCCAGACAACAAACATAATGACATACCCACCAAATAAACATGAAATAAATCTAAGCCACAAAGATTATTATTATTATTATTATTATTATTATTATTATTATTATTATCATTATTATTATTATAATAATAAAATTAACCCTTGAAGCACCGAGACCATTAATGTAGATCTGTAAGAATATTTTTCATTTCTTAGTTAAAATTATTATAATATAGACCAGGGAGAATTTTAATAGTAAAGCAGAGTTCCCATCTTAAACCTTTTTAACAAATCCCACCTTTGGGACTCCCACCTATTTGCAGAATATGCCCCCTAAACTCTCTGTGCAGAAAGAAGGTCGTGGTACTTTCAGTTCATTTCATTGGGAGTTCCGAGCACACCGCTAAGAACTCCCATAAAACAGAATGAAGAGTACAATTGCAACCTTCTCTCCATTCTGCACAAAGACTATGAGGGAATTTCTCAAGACAGACGCCATAAATATCTGAGAAGGGAACACCCCTTCAATTACTTAAATATCTGTAGTTATCATGAAGTAACCCATTAGGCACCATGGGATAAAATTCTCTAAACTTGCAACAAATCTAGATTCTGGCAAATCAATTCTACTTTTTCTGCAATGCTCTAGGATCTTGAACCAGATTTATAAACTCAAAAAGTTCCAATTAAGGTATATTAAAATGGATTTCCTACACTCCTTTAAAGGGGATGTCTCACTACAAGGATTGCTTTTTATATTAAAGATCTTACCAAAAAACAAGTCACATTGCAATTTATTGTCCATTAACAGTGTCCTACCTTTCCTATATATCCCCTCTTTTTATGGGACTGCATCACCCTCCTCAGGTCACTATAGCTACAGAACCGTTCAATCTCTCCTGATAGGTTGTCAGCACAGTTCGCTATAGCTACAGGCCTGTTCAATCTCTCCTGATAGGCTGCCAGTGCTGCTCGCTATAGCTGCAGACCTGTTTGATCCCTCCTGATAGGCTGCCAGTGCTGTTCGCAATAGCTACAGACCCGTTCAATCTATCCTGATAGGCTGCCAGCACTGGTCGCTATAGCTACAGACCTGTTGTCCTCAGCAGCTCCTCACTGCAGGCCAGTAGAAGCCAGTAAACTGGACCCTGAATTCAAAAATGAAACTGAGAAAACAGGACTGAGTTGTAGTGAGACAACCCCTTTAAGTATGGATGGTAAATAGAGGAAACACTCTTTATTTGTTAGAGGAGTTTTCTCATAAATTAAGTACATATGTCTTGCATCTGCCATCAGTTTCAGATTGGTAGGTGTACTTACCAGTTGAATAAAGTTATACTACACCAGGAGTAAAATATAACTGGACTGGACAATGGCTAAATCTTCTATCCTCATGGAAAGTATATGCACACATGGCTATGAGGAACATCGAAATAAGAGCTATAACAACTAAACTGTATGGCTCTCTGAAAAGTTCATTCTGAATCATCCAAATATTCTCCCCAAGCGATTGTCTCTGGAGTCATATTCACATGGCGTTGTCTTCTCCTGAACCTACTGACCCTTTTACTGTGCTTGAGCCTGCGAACACTGAAGGCTCATCTGTTGGGCCAGTCCAACCTGACGCATTATATTGTATAGAGCATTTTGCAAATGATTCATTGATTTCAGGATCCTATCTTTAAAACGTACATCAGTTATAGGTTTTCTATTGAAGACCGCCAGCATCTCCCGAAGATATAAATCTTTCTTCATAAGCACTTCTTCGTAATTGGCTCAGGGTTGTGCAAGTCTCAAGATCTGACTCCAGTATTGATAAGTATTCCACTTGAATAATGCAGATATACATTATTTAACTCTCAGCGGGGGTAGGACTCGGCTCACACTTTACTAACTACAACCACTTTTCTCTCGGTTTGAACTTGAGTTGCAGATTTGCCTTTAGAACATATTAAAAAGAAACTGAAGGAGAAATGATAGGTAACCAATAACACAGATTGAGATATTTTCGAGGTGCATTACTCTGGAGTTCAGGAAATCTTTTCTATAAAATTAGTAATGCATTATTAATCACTAAGAAATTATTATTGTGTCTATGCAAATGAGGCAAATAAACTTCATACTTTAATTGATGGCTAAATACTGGATATGATCCCATATCCCAAAAGCTATGGCTAAATATATGTATGAGCTCATACAGCATGTCCTTGTTTTCATGCAGGTTACAGGATTTTAGGGTAATCTAGTATCTCTAAAATTTTAAATATATAAAATAAATTCGGATTTTTTTCTGCATAAAAAGTCTCTTTGTAAATACATTACATTAGTTACCCTGTATTAAGTTAAACCCTGTTTAATACTCCAGAGCTGCATTCTCCATTCTACTGGTGAAGTTCTTGAGGTACCTTATCTTTTGTGGTTGTGTCAAAAATGTCAGAAAATGCACCAAAAAGTAGTACTTTTTTGGTACATTGGGCAACATGTATCAATGGGGATGCGCCAGGTTGTCGTAGACGAACTAGGATTGCCAATAGGGCCGAAAATATCAATTATTTTTCAACTAATGCCACTAAAGTAATACAAACTAATTTAGGATAATTATCAAAATATATAAAATTCATTAATATAAAATTAATATAAAATTATATTATATTCAAATAATATAAAATTTCCTCATATAAAATTAATATAACAATTTTCTCATAAAGAATGTCCATTAAATTAGATAATAAAAAAATAATTAAACCAATACAGCATCTACCATAAATCCCATTCTCAATCGAGTAGTTAGAGTTATCCTAGTATCATCAGTGATTACAAAAACAACACTGCAGGATAGAAATAAAATAAAAGCTGTTAGAATAGCATGTCAGTGAAAATTAACATACAATATAAAAATATAAAAAAGAGTATTTCCGAAGATTTTAATTACAAAAAATAAAAAATATAGAAATCAAAACAAAATTTTATTAACAATACATTTTTCTTAAATCAACTCAATAAACTGCTTTAATCTCTATAGAGAAGAACAAAAGCTCATAAACATCAATCATACTATTCAATGTTTCTCTTTCTACCACGTCACAATGCTTTACCCGCAACAGAAGCATCATTCTTAATGTTGTGGTTAAAATCTTGCAAGAGATAAGTAGCTATTACTGTCAATCATATTTAAAGGGGTTGTCTCACTACATTAATTTGTCCTTTTTTCTTGGTTTCATTTTGAATTCAGGGGCGTGTTTACTGACTAGGCTACTACACTAGGCTGTAGTAGAAGCCAGGTCGGTAGCTATAGCAACCAGTGCTGGCAGTCTATCAGGAGCGATCGAACAGTTCTGTAGCTATAGCGACCTGAGGAGCTGATGCAGCCCATACAAGAGGGAATATCTCAGAATAGGTAGGATACTGTTAATGGACATGTATTGCAAAGTGACTTGTTTTTGCAAGATCCTTAACATAAAAAGCAATCCTTGTAGCGAGACAACCCTTTTAAGAACTGTTATATTTGTATTCTGTTACTTCTCCTCTCTATAGAGACAAGTGCAATTCACTGAGTTGATTTTCTATATTTTTTGTATGAAATATTAATAATGCTTGTTTTTTCTCATGTATCTTGCTTGTTTTTTTTCTAATATATTGCTGTATTTTTTCTAATTTTATATTATTTTTATAAAAATATAATTTAATATTAATTTTATATTTTTTCATTTTAGATTAATTTTATATCGTTTAATTTTATTTAGTTTTCTTATTAACATAAGCTAGTTTATATCACTTTTGTGGTGTTATTTTGGAAAGATTGGATATTTTTTACTCTATTTGCAAGAATATGTTTAGCATGATCCCATCTGTCGGTCAGGAATTCTGCTCAGTCTTTAATCATATTTCTAGCACATTGCTCGCACCACAGACAATGTGCCAGAGATATGCTGCACATTACTTATAATGCTCCAAATATAGAGACCGCAGTACGACAGATCCATATATACTGTAGCAATTTAGAACTGGCAAGTTGGCGCCAAGTTCATACTTGTCGTCGATTGCGTTGCAGACACATTTATCCTGTGCATTAGACACTTTTTCCAAAAAGGGGGAATGGTATGTGGACATGATTTAGCTGAAAGGGGGACATTGCCTTAGTGTCATATTTTGCGCCAAAATTACACTATACTTGCTCTAAAATTCTGACATAGCAAAGTAAACCTGCCAACCTCTGCTAACTACAATCTATTGTAAAAAGTAAGACAAGTCTAAAGATGCACCAAATTCATCAAACAGCATTAGCAATTGTGATACATTTTTAGGCCGCCAGCCCATCTTTATGCAGTGTAAGTTTTAGACTGAAATACTATGTGTTCCATTGTAAACGTGCATTCCTTATCTTGCACTGATCTTGAGTTACAGCCCAGAGTTTCAACCTGTTTTTTATTAAAATTTTAAAAACCACAATAAATAAATATATACAAAAATCACACCACATAATACAAAACAAAGCACCAACCCAATACAAAGAACATAATAACCTATAGCCTAGAATAATAATAATAATAATAATAAATAATATAATAAATAAATAATAATCTTTATTTATATAGCGCCAACATATTCCGCAGCAATTTACAATGTAGAGGGTATAATTACAGACAACAGACAAGACAAATATTACACAGTGAGAGCTACTTACAGATGAGACACAAGGTGTGAGGGCCCTGCTCGCAAGAGCTTACAATCTATGATGGTGCCTGGGGGAGACAAAGAGTGAGAAGTGCTTAGTTTACAATGGCCCAGACTTGTTTCATAAATATGAGGTGGTTTACAAAAAAAAAAAAAAAAATAACACTGGGAAACAAAAAATATATATATTTTTTGGGTACCAAGAAATTTTCACCTTATTCTGGGTATTTGAGAGCTGCTGAATCTGAAAATCCCTTTTGTTCTAGCAGCTCTAGTTTCTAATATGTTGTTTAAATGATTTAACATAGTTCTTGTTTTCACATACACTTGTGCTATAGAAAGATAAAAATGAAAAGAGACAAGCGCAAAACGCTTTGTGCATAAATGGTGATATCGTCTTGTCACTGCACACTTGGCTGAGTTGTACTTCTAATGGTGCAATTCATTTAAAAGCTTGTTATAAAAATCGCATCAAAGCCGCCACCTTCCTGTACACAGGTTTTCCGACGCACTCGGCACACCACGGATCCAATATATGTGATGAATGCAGTATAAATTATTAGACCATTGGCATATAAAAGGAAGGTATTTGGCGCTTATAATGCATCAGGGATCCCTGGTGAAATGCACTGAGAAGGTGCAGGAAACACATAGGATTTAAATTTTAACTGTGTTTTAAATGTTATTAGAGTTTTATTTAAACTTTGTATTAAGCATTCCAATAAATTGACACATTAGTCTTATTACAAGAGTCTCAACATATTTTGAGCTAGTGCATATTTACGACTAAGAGTATTTTCAGTGCCAAATAGCTTCCATTTAAATGCCAGTGGCCTATTTACACCCCTTTCATCAAATATACATCTGTCCCTGCCTTCTCAGTGGAGAGCTGGATAATGCTGACAGCCAGCTCTCCACTCCCCTAGTTGTGCAGTTGCGAACTATCCATGAACCTTCCAGTAAATCTGTGCAGAGTAAGATATTGAACGCTTTGATGGGAATAGGCAGTCGGTAAATCAAACCCTCTTGATCTGGTTGCATTGCACCCAACACAGCACACAGTAAACAATTTGTGCACAAAATTATCCCTACTCCTATGCACCAACAACCATTTCAACCTTTTTTGTGTTTTTTGGCCAATGAGCTGGTCCCGCATCACATGCCCCCAGCTTTAACCTCTATTATATTCCAGAGCTGCAGTCACTATTATTCTGGTGGAGTCACTGGGTGCATACATTACCTATCTTATACTGATCCTGAGTCACATTCTGTAGAATAATAGACTAAACTGGATGGATGTATAACTTTTATCAGCCTTGCAAACTATGTAAGTAAGATACTCCAGAGCTGGAATCACAGTTCTGCTTTTTCGAAAGCGGAAAGATCTCTCCTTGAGGAGAGGAACCAATAAATTGGTCGGTGTGAGGGTTTACTTGCCATTCAGACCTCACTGACTGTTTTGCATAAAGCAAAGGCTTATGGGAAAAGAGCTGAGGAGCTCCACAGCGCACTCTATTGGATGAAGTTATCTATCCTCAGTTCATATGTAGCTCGCAGAAGGCTGGCAATGTGAAAGGGATTTGAGCCAAACCAGTTAAGCTCAGATGCAGACAGCTGTTTCGGGGTATTTGCCCCTCGTCAGTGCAGTGTAGAACTTACTGGTTGGCTGGGTGAGAGGCAAAAGTGGCTTTGAAGGAGAGGAGCCAATAAATTGGTCGGTGTGAGGGTTTACTTGCCATTTAGACCTCAGTTCTGCTTTTTGCCATTGGAAACTATTTACAGATACACCCTAAAAGCTTAACTGATCTGTTACGATGCACTGGAATAGGAAAGAAATTACATAGCAAAACTCAGAATAAGGCTGGACCTCTGGAGATTTAATTGCACTCACAGAGGCACAGTATGGGAAGTCTTCATAAATGAAACATACTACTTTGTTTGTATAGGTAGAGTCAATGCAGTCAAGACTACACAAATCACCAAAGCAAGTTCTGTGCAGATATTGAGCTAGCAAGGAAACCCAGGAGGTATGAGCTGTGAATCATGCAAGATAGTAAATCAGCCCCGAACAAACATACATAAAGTAACTTACACTCTCCTTGCCTACTGGGAAGACCTTTTGGTTGTAGAGGGTCATGAATGGCAAAGGTGCCAGGGCATTTGGCTGTTTTGCCTTCTGTGATAAAACTTTACATATGGATAGTAAATGATTCTTTATTATGTGGTAGATGTAGTGGATATTTGTTAGAACCTAGAAATGGACAACCTTACTTCAGCATCTCTAGAGACTAAATTGATAAAAAAAACAGCAAAAAATATGTGCTATGATTTTTTTAAAATTATGACAAGAAAGAGGGTCAATGGACTGAAATGTAAGAAACAACATGAAGATTTCTTTAGAAGGTTTTGAACATAACTTGGAAATGATCTATAATGTAGTCATATCAGTGTGTTAGAAAGTATACAGTCTTCCAATGTTATTGCCTATTTAAAGATTTAGTTGACCCCAGTTGATGAAATCCAAGGTTTTCTGTGTGGTAGATAATGTCATTTGTTGAGCATGCTCTCCGATAACAAATGCTGTGACAGATTTACCAAACACAACTACAAGAACAAACAGATACCTTCAGGTAAAGAAATACATATAAAATTTAACTTTTATTACTACATCTAAAAAAACAGGGAAATAATGTGTCCTTATTACACCCTACAAAATAAACCTGGGAAAACAAACAGGGTGACTGCCCTAACAAGGGCGACCCCGACTGGAACCTACGCTAGAAGCCCCCCTACAATGACCCTTAAGTGCACTGGTAAGATAATTAGACAAATCTTAATACAAAAATATGTAAAGCACCACTTAATAGATGATCTAAAGATATACCCATTAGAGTTCAAAAGATATACCAGTGCATATTATGGGCAAAGGGAGGCGATACAATCAATCACCAAAATCCATAAATTCTATAGGCAACAAGATAAATCACAAAAATTAACACGTTCTGACGCGTTTCCCCCATAAATACCGTGGGTTTACCAGGGAACATAACATACAGCCAAGCCTATAAAATACAACAAAGTTTATGCGTACGGGTGCTTACGTCCCTCAAGGAGAAGATGGTGAGGTGGAAACAAGTCCCAATAAGCGTCAGTTGATCCTGTATGGAAGATGATATGCCTGCTACAATGATGAGGTAGATACCTCATCATTGTAGCAGGCGTATCATCTTCCATTCAAGATCCACCTGTTTTTTATATGTAGTAATAAAAGTTAATAAAAATAAAAGTTAAATTTTATATGTATTTCTTTACCTGAAGCTATCTGTCTGCTCTTTTAGTTGTGTTTGATATACATTTTTGGATACCGGGTATATTTATCTAGGGCATTCTCCTTCCCGTTTAATATTAAGAGGAGTTTTGTTGTTTTTTCTTAAAGATTTACCAAAACAAGTTTATAGCAAGTTTAGTTGTACATAGTCAATGTCAGAATATGGGTCCACCCAAAAAAAAGTTTTATTTGCATTCCATAAACTTTGCTGTTATTATTGTATACATGGGACATGTTATCAATATATCTAACAAGTTTTTTGTGGATATTTCCATAGTAAAAATATAAAAAAGACCCTAGTGACAAGTGATTGGCTCCAAAGTCAAACTAAAAAAGGGGGTATCTTCTCTTCTGCCTTTCAAGTTCATTATGCTCTTAAAGAGTGGATCTACCAGAGGACCTTCTTGAATTCTTCTGGGCCAGTGTGACCCTGTCTATACCAAGCATTTAGGATGCTGTTTCAAAGGGGTTGTGTCATTACATTAAATGGTCTTCAGAATAAGGGGACAGTGAAAACAAGCAACTTTACAATTGGATGTCATTTGCAAAGCTGTCTTGTTTTCACAGGATCCCTTATCTTCGTTTTGTGTAAACACTGCTCCCCAGTGCCGGTCTGATTCCTTCTCCTTTCATTTCATTGGCTGACGGCTCTACTAATTTACATTCTGTCTGGCAAGCATGCATTCCTGCCTCTCTCACTCAGAATAAGGGGCCGGCAAAAATTTTACTCTGCATAGCCAGCCTAAGCACAGTGACACTGCAGCTGCTTCTACAATCAGGAAACAGCAGAATTGTGCCTCGGTGCCTAAGATCTGTGCTGCTCTGGATGAGTTCATAGAAGACTGGATTCAACTGTAACAAACTTCCAGCTGTGAGAGGAAAAGAGATCAGTGCTCTGAGTTCATAGAAGACTGTCTAGACTGAATGCAAGGTGTGCTATGTAAACATACAGCTCTTACAAAATAAGACTGCATAGGGAGAGTAACGAAACAGTGACATGTGGGTGGAATGCAGATGGGGGGGGAGCACACTGACTTGGGAGTGAGCATGAATAGTAAAGGGGAGGATGATGTCATCCCCCTTCAGTTAAGAAACACCCAGCTGGGAGGGGAAGAAACGCCCCTGGAATTGAAGAGCTGAGAAGCTGAGAGTACAATGAAACACACGAACTAATGAAGCGATACATCCTCTTTAAATTTTCAAAGAGCATCTGAAATTGAAAAACTGGAATTTACTTTGGTGCCATGGTTAATTACATCAAACAATTAATTTCTTAAACCTCCATAGACTCTACCACTGTTCGTACACTGTGACCTGTTCGAGACCTATGCAAGAGTTACTACCCTCCAAATAAGCAAAATATGAAGTTTGGTTGACTTGTAGTTGCCCAACATAAGAGAAAATTTCCAGGAGAGTTACTCGAGAGAGATTAATTTTCAAGGCCAAAAATAAATACTAATGTAATAACGTAATAATTAGGTTAATATTTCAGTGTGTGCGGCTGGAGGCTTGTATGCAGGATGAATTACTATCAGCAGTATTCCAGAGGAATCCGTACCAGAACAGATTTAATTAAGTGAGAAGCTTATTAACCAGCTCTGATAAATAATTTATTTCACATAGGAAACATCTGAGTAATGTAAAGATGTAATCAGTTTTATGAGCGCGTTTTGATTTTGCTTTTTGCCCCTTGAGTATTTGTAGTTTGCACAGACAAAGCTGGATGGATGCAGGCGCGATAAACCTAATTTACTGAGCATTTACTAACAGAATGTTAGATTGCTGTTGGGTTTCCATTATCTCCTAGACCCCAGGTTCCTAATCTGTCATACGTGCTGCCCAGTGGGTACATGTCCTGTGTCTAGTGGGTACTTGAAAGTACCTTAGGAGCACGTTGGTTGTTTATTTGACTTGAGTATAATAGGCTTAGGAACATTCGGAAACACTCCTTTTGTCCTTATGTCCTAGCAAAACTAGGCACTAGTGACCGTGGACTCCTGTAACGGAGTGAACGAGGTCAGTTCATTCTGGAACGATCCAGCGGTGACATTGGGCACTGACATGTCGATCGTCTGGTAACAGGTGTGGATCCACTGTGATCACCACGGGCGAAGATGGTAGAGATGGACACCACGCCTAGGAGTGGGGCTTCACCGGAGCCCGCCACAAGGCCGGGACGGACTTCACTGCGGAGATCCCCCAGACGTGGCTACCCACGGTGACAGCCGAGGAGCAGGACAAGGACACTAGACACTGGGATCGATGGTAGCAGGTATATAGCCGTTGGAGGACTACAGGTCCCAGGATGTTAGCTGACAGGTTTAGCAGCAGATGACAGCAGGTAGTGATACAACGGCAGCAATACAGCAGGTATAATTGGATAGGTGCAACGGCAGGAGCAACAGGAATAAACGTGCAAGATCAGCAGGTAACGGCAATCAAGAGGTCAGAAGCTCAAAGGGACCAAACGAACTGACTACAGGCACCTCGGGTTAACTCCCGAATAGCAGAACCCAGGAGCAGGTCAAGAGCTCAGATGAACAACACAATGAACTGACCCTGGAGCAAGGTTATATCTCAGAAGGTTAAAGTTCACTGGTGAGGTAACTGGGACACTGCCCCGTTAAATTACAGAGCAGTGCTGTGTGCGCTCCCTAGGGGGAGCCAGTGCACATAGGATGCCAGGAAGCAGGAGTGAGGGTTGGTGAGTTTTAAAAGGGTGTTATCGTTTGAGCTGCTTGTGCTGTTCAGCTAATTTTTTCAGATTGAGTTTGAAATCCAGGGGTGAGTCTCTCCTCTCAGCAGGCGTGTCTCTCCTCCCAGGAGGCGTGTCTCCCCTCACTGAAGAACTGTGACAGCATCATTTTGTATGAAGCAGGGGATGCAGAAGGTTGTCTGGATATAACAGCTCTGTAGCCTCCTGCATGCTTATGTCTGCAGCCTTGAGGCTCCAAACTCCAGCAAGCACCTGTCATATGTCTTAGTTTACACACAACTGAATGCCAGCAGCTGTTCCTTCTAGTGGTGTTCATCCAAATTGTACTGACAACAGGCAGAGATCTTTACTCAACTACAAATGTCAGCTTCAAGTAAAGATCACTGCTTCCTGTCAGTGACATGTGAGTGAAAACAATGGGGGGAGAAGCACTCAGCTTTGAGAGAAGGCCCTGCTCAGCCTGTAACTAACTTGTGCTGGTGGTGCTGAGGTAGAGCAGTGAGCAATGATAGTGTTGTTTTTACAACAAAGGGGTTTGGAGTTCTAGTCCCTCACAGGTTACATTTTTTTTCCCCTAAATTCTACACATAAATAGAGAAACCTAATGTATATATGTCAATCTCTATAATGATATATAAACACATACATAGCTCCCCTATATCATGTCTCATCCCCAGAGTATATGCATTGTATCACATATGTTGGAAGTGCTTTGTGTGACTGCAAGGATAGGACACTATATAGGGGAGCTTTGTGTGTATATGAATAAAATTATAGATGTCTACACATATATTTTCATATCTTTACATATGTGTACAAATTTTAAAGAAAAAAAAAAAAAACTGATGGGGCTTGAACTCCCAACCTCTGTCTTGCAGGGCTAGTCACCTAAGCACTGTACTATACAAGCAGCTTATGCCGACACAGTGTTGAATCCTTATGTTATACACTACAGGTGATGACGTCATAAGGAGGGGGGCTTGCATTCGATCTGAGGAACAGAACGCCTTCTTTTCCAAGTAGCAGCTTAAAGGGGTGTTATCATTTCATTAAATGGTCTTCAGAATAAGGGGACAGTTAAAACAAGCAACTTTGCAATTGGATGTCATTAGCAAAGCTGCCTTGTTCTCACAGTGTCCCTTATCTTGTGTTTTTATTTACACTGATATCCAGTGCGGGTCGAATCCTTCCTGATTCCTCCTCCTTGCAATTCACTAGCTGAGAGCTCATTTACATTCTGTACAGCCCCCCCGGGTTGATTCACGGAGCTGTGTCTCTGACTCAGAGTTAGGGGCCATAGCATTTTCATTTTATACAGGCAGAAGAAACAGATTACACTGAAGGGCTTACACAATCAGGAAATAGCACAATTGTATCGATCCCTGCCTGACTCAGAGTTAGGGGCCGTAGCATTTTCTATCTCCACACCCAGCAGAAACAGACTGCAGCAGATTGTACAATGAGAAAACATGACAGTTTTGTCCCTGTGCCTAACTCTCCTGCATAGACGCAGATCTGTGCCATTCTTAGAAAGCTGTAATACATCTCCAGCTGTGAGATATCAGTGCTCAGTCTAGATTGAATGCAGCCTGTGGTATGTATACAGCTCTTATAAAATAAGACTGCATAGAGAGAGACACTGATATGTGGACTCAGAGGGGAGGAGGGAGAGTCTCAGGCCAGCAGTGAAGGGGGAATGATGTCATCCAGCTGGGAGGGGAAGAAACGCCCCTGCATTCACAGAGCTGAGAAGCTAAGAGCAGTGTGAATCAGCCGAAGTAAGGAAGCGATACATCCCCTTTAAGGACTGGATCTGTGAGGAGGTGAAACAACCTCTTGGCAAAAGCCCCTTAAACAGCCAGTAATTGCCCAGAACATTGGCCCTAAAGCTGGGAGATGTACATAGAGGCAGCAGACCTTGGTTTCACTATCGATTTTAACAGCTCAGAGGGGAGTAAACACAGAGTGTGCAGGCAGCCAATCACAGTGCAGGGGGCGTGGCCGGGGCGTTTCTGTCTAGGGGCGTATCCCAACAGGCTGAATGAAATGTCAGCCAGCCAATCACAGTGCAGGGGCGTGTCTAGGGTGCGAGAATCGACCAGGGGGCGTTCTGACCAGCAACAGCAGAAATAGAAGACAGATTTACAGAGATGCTCATATCTGCTAAACCAAGTGACAGAGGTAATGCAACCCAATTACAAAAGTGCTTATTTTTACTGTCCCCATAATCTGAGACATGATCTTTGTAACGATAAAACCCCTTTAAGTGCTGGCGGGCATCACCGCTGGGCACGTATGCACTTGGCAGCAGGGACACAGAATTAGAAACAGGTAAGAATACTAACAGTGGGGACACAGGCCGCCACGACCCCCACACAGAGAGCCACAGCAGAGACATGGAAGGTACTGACACGCTGAAGGTCCCTGGCAGGGACCGCAGCGTGAACTGTGACAACTCCATAAAACATCCTCATTTCATTAACTTAAAGCTGTATAGGTTTGCCCCATTGAATTGTTAAAAAAAATCTGATATTATTGAAAGTATTACTACAGTAGAATATTGATCAACAGTTCACAGTTGTTCCAGTTCACTGGGGTTAAAGAGAAAAACTCCTTTGCTGCGTGTTAACACTGGGATTTTGGATTATGTTTCCACTCCTGCTACAGGCTACTTGGGTCAATTGTAAAGTTAATGGATCCAGAGACATTTAAACCTCACCCTGGGGACCACCTCAGATGACCCCCAAACTGCCAAGTAATACCTAGGAACTCCCAAACCTCACCAAAACTCTGCCTCCCGTTGGCAGTTGTGGAACCTTTGAAAGTTATATAGGTGACAGTCTGTATAAAGCAGCACAATAACCAAAACATTTAGAAAGACGACCCTACCATCCCAGTAAATAGAATATGTCTGGGGAAAACTTAAAAATGAACAAAAATTTGAAATATTCCCCTGTAGCCATGCAAAAATTATATGTAGATCAATGGCAGAAGTTAAGAAAAGGATGGAACCCAAAAGAGGAGAACTGTAGGAGGAGAACCTCCTCTCAAAAGGATGACCAGACTGCAAGGAATATAGAACGACAACGTGGGTAACAGAAGTATGGAAAAACTAGAATTAGAAAACAAAAAAGTGGTCTGGATGATCAGAAGATGATATTGTGGCAGATAATAATGTTTTGATGTGAATAGAGTCCGTAAGTAGAGATATCATTGTTAAAAGATGACATAGGCAAACTAAGGAGCGATTTAGGAAAGCTCAGTGTAGGATAAGCAACTTGGAGATACCCATTGGTTACTAATGGACTAAAAAACTGCAAAAGCTCAAGCAAAATACTGTTGGAAAAAAAAAAACATTCTTCTGCCAGCCAGGGCTGTCTTATCCATTGGACACACAAGACAGGTGCCTGAGGGCCCCAGGAGCATAAGGGGCTCTGGACAGTCAGAGGTATGTTTTAGGAACCCAGAGCATATGCCCTGGAACAGCGCTCTTACTCAACCTGAGTTTGCCATCGGCTTCCTGCCTGGCCAACTAGTCTTGTAGACTGCAGGCTGCTTTAGACTGTGAGCAGGGAGTTTTATTTTTTTCTATTCCAATTTAAAGGGACACTATTACAGTAGGGAGCCCTGTCTACCTACCTAGTCTCCTACCAATGTAGGGCCCTGTATATCTTCCAACCTACCTGGGGTTCTGCTTGTCTACCCACTACGTGCAGTACCGGAGACAGTAGCCCGACCTACCAACTAGTGGCTTACCTACCTGGCTAATGGGGAACCTGCTTACCTGCTCAAGGGAGGTATAGTCTGGTGTAATGTCATGTGTTTGGGCAGGGTCCAATGCACTGCTTTGCTGAAGGGCCCTTAATGCTGTTAAGACAGCCCTGCTGCTGGCAAGTATGAAGGGAGATTAATAGGGTAATTTTGTACAGGGCTGGTATTTGGAGTCTGAGTGACGCAGGCTTTTTTCAATGTTTTTTATGTTGCTACAGCTCGTAGAATCCAGAGCAATGCAAGATTTCTACTGGTCCCTCTATGTGCCCCTTTAGGGAAAATGATCATTTCAACAGATTAAAAGGTTATTTTACAAAAGGCCATTGGGATATCTCCTTCAATGTGTACTAATTAGAGATGGCCGAATTTCTCAAAAATTCGGTTCGGTCACTTCGCCGAATTTTCTGACAAAATTCGTTTCGGACCGAATTACTTCGGCACGAAAACACGTTAAAAAACAGCTATTTCCAGGCTGCCCCAAACCTGCAGGGTGCTGTTTGAACGTTGTGCCATGCTTAAATATGCAGAGGGAGCTTGGTTTGGTCTTCATTCAATGTTGTGTTTTAGTATGACACACATGACTGCCGCCGCTCTTAGAATCGCTTCACTTATAAAATTCCCTGGGCACTTAAGTGGGGAAAACTGACCAAAAAAAATCAAGCGGGAATGTAGCCTGATAAAGTCATGCTAGCGAAAGCTGGCAAAAAAACAAGCTGAGAGCTCAGGTGGCAACATTAGTGATAGAGTGTGGAGGTGACGGCGGCAGCCACAGCAGCATGAGGTCAGGCAGTGGCACAATGACATTCTGGAGGCGGCAAAACAGTATTAGGCCACAGAGGGGCACAATCACACCGTGTGGAGGTCATGGCAGCAGCAGCATGAGGTCAGGCAGTGGCACAATGACATTCTGGAGGCGGCAAAACAGTATTAGGCCAAGAGTGGCACCCAAACACACAGTGTGGAGGTCACGGCGGCAGCAGTATGAGGTCAGACGTGGCACAATGGCTTCTGGAGGTTTGGGAAAACAGTATTAGGCCACAGAGTGGCACAATCACACAGTGTGGAGGTCACGGCGGGCAGTATGGGTCAGGCGTGGCCAATACATTATGGAGGGGCCAACC
>JAODAL010022250.1:0-65181 GCA_025379985.1 Phyllomedusa bahiana | reverse complement strand
CAGAAGCCCGGGGGAAACACCCCAAAAATATGGGTTGTTGAGATCCAGATAGCAGGGCACCATGATTTTTAAAGGGTTGGGTTGAGGGGGTAAAAAATTCCCCAGGGGTCACCCATTGGGCCCTTCTGACACTTTTGCCTGCTGCTCTGCCGCTGCGGCTACTTGCCAATTTCTACTGCGTCACTTCCCCCTTTGATGTTTTTTCCCACCGTGACATTTGAAAACTAAAAGCAGAACAAACAGATGTCTCCAGTTGATCACCCATCAAGGCCTCCATTTCCGGGCATTTTACTCTCTATTTGGGTGGGGGAAAAAATGCTGAGTTTTGTTTTTTTCCCGGGGGAAAAAAAGGGAAGGGGGGCCACCCAGTAACTTTTGGGTTCAATTTTGAGGGCCTTAAGGCGAGGATCATTTTGGGGAGGAAAGGGAGCACCCAAACCCACCATGTGAGAGAAGAGCCTTAAATTTCCCCAAAGGGCCTCGGGGAAAGGGGGCACAGCAAACTGATCCCCCTCATTTTCCTCCCCCCCCGGCCCCCCAAATTTTTGCCCCCAAACCCCTTTCCCAAAGGGCGGGGACGTGGGTTTAACCCTGGGTTTGTCCAGGAAACCCCCCAAACCTCCCCCTCCCCCGTTTCCCCCGGCCCCCGGCTTCAAACACCCCCGACTTGCCTGATGATGCACCCCTGAGAGCAGATACCCTGCCTTGCACAAACCCCTGGCCCCCAAACCACTGCCTAATAAAGCCCTGAAAAAATTAGAAACTGCCCGGGCCCTTTGGGGTTTTCGACGGAGAGAAAGGCCCGGTCCGCATCTGGGGCCAAACTCCTCCCCCCGTGGAACTCGGGCCCTCAACCCTTCCCCTCACGGCAGCCCCCAGACCCGGGGGGCGCTTTAGAAATTTCGACGACGGGGTTTTCTGAAAATTGGCCGGCAAAGGGATGGGCTCCAGCCTACCGACCCAAAGGGGTTTTGGCCAGCAAAATTTCGAACCCGGTTATCGCAACACCCCCTTTGCCGGGCACAGAGGGTTTTGTCCCCCCAGCCAGCCCGGGGCCCTCGTTGCGGAGAGGGGTCCACACTCCTGACCTGCGTTTTGGTTTGGTCCTCCAAGACGGGTTAATTTCAACAGGGCCTTTTCTCGGGCCCCTTGTGATGCCACCAAGGCCCTTTGGGGGAAAAGAGCCCTGCACCATCCCTGCGGTTTTGAAGAAGACAGAAGTCTGGCTGCTAGACTGGCCGCTGTACGGTGTGCAGGTCATCAAACTGGCGGAAGGAGAAGGTGTACGATGGGTCGTCTAGTGGTGCCTGGGTGTATTCGGCGACACAAGGATGCTGAAGCGTAGCGGATCCCCTGATCATACATGAAACAAAACTTTGAGATTCTTAGTTCACATGTTTTTGATCAAAAAATGTTTAAGCCACCTATGACTTACACGGTGATCTCAGGTCCGGAGGTCCTACGCTATCTTGTACCTCTCAATAGAGCCAAAATTCAGGCCTCTCATTGGGTCAACCGACCTCCATAACCACAGAGAAAGATATAAAAAAAAACACCAACCTTAGCAGGCTGTGCAATCATATAACAGCCTGTGAAAGTGGCGGTGAGTGCAGGAAACCAAATGTGAGTCCACCCTTCCTCCCTAAATAGATTTCAAAGCATATATACCAAATACAACGTATAGTTCGCACAAATAAACATTTCTGCAAAAACTCAATGTGAAACCAGGTGCCACTGCAGGTTGCGGCATATATAAATATATATACACGCAACACCATTACCAGTGGCACACCACTGCAAAAAAGGGCCAATACATGCACATGGAAATCCCTAAAGAATCATTTATGCTATCTATCTACATGAAAAAAACTTGAGATTCTTAGTTTTCACATGTTTTTGATCAAAAAATTTTTAACCCACCCACGAAACCTTTAAAACGAGTGATCTCAATCGGGTGTCCTACCGCTATTTTACCTCATCAATAGTGCAACATATCAAAGCGTCCTCATCATCTATATCTGGAGCAAGTCCTCAATTCATTCACGAATCCTAACCACTCCTAATCAAACGAGAACAAGCGAAATAGACAAAAATACACTCCAACCTATCTGAGCAGACTAGCACTCCAATGCAATACACAACCCTGTAAAGGTTGGCGGAGCCGAGGCGTGTGGATGGCAGTAACACCAAAGAGGGAGAGGTCATCCTCTCTCGACAATTATTCCTCTACCCCTAATAAATCCTAATATTATAAAAAAAGCTAGTTGTTTCTGTATCCTAAACTACACACTAGACATAGTCTCTTCCTGCCAACAGGAAAACATTTCTTTTGCAAGTACATAACTTCACATCTGAGAAGAGAACCCGGAGTCCAACTGCAGGCCTGATGCCGATATTTTGGATTTTTGTGGTCTTAGTGTGGTTTTAAGTAGAATCAAGTATTAAGTCAGGAATATTTTAGTGGAAACACAAACAAGTAATAGTTTAGCAATGAAAAGAAATTAAACTCCCAAAGCTCTAATATACTGACTACATTTTCAATGTTCTATAGAACTGGCTTGCTGTTTTAAAACATGCTAGGGTTTCCCAGATAGTAAAAATAACAAATATCAAAAAGAAAACAGACATTACCAACAGTAAAAAGCTACTTACAGATGTGACACAAGGTGTGAGGGTCCTGAGTGAGACGAAGGTGAGAAGTGCTTGGTTTACAATGGTCCCAGCCGATTTTTGCATAAATATGGAGTGGTTTACATAAAAATTGGATGAACTGCCACCCAGACTGTACATCTCTATATTCAGATACGTGCCTCCTAAATTGTAGGGAGTGACAGAAAAGTTGGGGGTTAGCAAACAGGTAGCTTGTAGCCAACACTGAGAAAGATGCATTCTCAAGGCACACTTAAGAACTATGAGAAGTTACTAGTGGGTGCCTGATTGTACATGGTCACGCATGTTTGTACATGCTGCATGTGTCAAACTTGAGACGGGCGTGGGAGGTTCGAATGATGTACATATCAACAGCAGAGTGGAGAGACCGGGTAGGTGGTAGACAGAGATGAAGAGTAATGTAGGGGTGAAGTGCGTGAGAGCTTTATGGGTGAAGTGTTTTAGTTTATGTTGTATTCTCTGTACTGAAAGGTGCAACCATGCAGTGACTGACACAGGTTAGAGGCATCAGTATAGTGCTGGAAATAAAAATGAGCCTGACTGCTGCAATTCTGGACAGATTGGAGAGGAGAAGAGTTGCACAGAGGAGACCGAATTAAGCAAGGGTTACAGTAGTCAAGGCGAGAAAGAATAAGACAAACATTAAGAGTGGTTGAGTTATTCACAGAAAGAAAAAGGAGTATTTTGGGAGATGTCTTGAGTGCAAGTGACAGATTGGGCAAGGATTGATATACTGTATGGATGAAGGATGGATCAGAATCTATTATAACCTTACAGACACTCCTGAACATCGTTTGCAGAGAAAGCAAGTGTGAAGCGTGTTCCAAAGCTGCTGGCGTCCTGATTCTGGTGATTTGGTAGTAAGGTGTGCAAATATGTCCAGTATGGGTTGAAGAATTTCATTATATTGTTTTACAGCAACCCTCAGACAGAAGATGGAGTAAATTGGGGACAGTGAGACGGTGAGAATGTCTATGAAGTTTGTCTATGAGTTTGTTACGGAGGACGGTATTTCTGAAGTGTGTGATGGGCAGGGGTTTTTGTGACTAGAGAAGGATGAGAATTAGTGGTAGTGAAGGAAATAAGGTTATGATCAAAGTGAAAAGAGAGACGTTAATATAGTTTAGAAATTGAGCCAGTTGATTACCAAAGACCAGATCAAAGAGAGGTTCCCATACTTGTGCGTTGGACAATCTATAAATTTGCAAGAGCCAAGAGATGATGTTAGTGGAAAGAAACTGAGAGGAAGGGATACATGGTGTTGTCAATAGGGATGCTTTGAAAATCAACCCATGATAAGTGGGTATTTAAGTATAGAAGAAATGGATTGGACAACAATAACTTATAACAATATAAGTTGGAAAGAATGATTAGAAGGTGAAATTGACCTGTAGCTGAAGTCCTGCATTCATAAAATAATATTGGTCCACCTGCTTCGGAACTCTTATAATTGATCTTCCCAAACAGGGCACACATAAATAGACTGTAGCTTACCAGTTATCTAGTTGAAATTTTCTGTACAATAACATGTCCTAGTAAAGTACTCGGTTCTTGCATGAAAAAATTCTAGCTGTGCCAGGGAAGTCTTGCAGGCCAGTGCCGCCTGGTAAAGTTACAAATATCTATCCTCAAGAAGCAAGAAAACTGTTTTACTGGTGCCGCACCTATAGTGAATGTCTATCATTGTATAGCCTTGACATATGAATATAGGTTTTTACCCAAACTGGAACACCTATCTGTTCAAATGATCAAAAATAACAGTGAGTGGACATCAATATATTATCATGCAGTATGGGCTCAGAAAACCAGTACAATAAATATTCACACATAATAGAACAGAGCAGAATTAATCATAGGCATAGACCTTAGTCTATATATGACACACTGCACTGCACCAATAATTCTCATAATGCTTTCACATCATTCAGCAAGCACAAAACAAGTGATAGCAGATGGAGAAATAAGAATACAGAATTTGGAAGGGAATTACAGACACACAGAGAGGTAGAAGAAAGGAAAGGGTTATTATTCCTCTTTTTCATCAAATTCTGGACTGCCTAGATGGGATTACATCTGAGCAGCTGTGAAACAGTATTCACACCATTCCTACATAAGAAGATGTCACCTACAAAACAACATCTTTCCTCAGTTTATAACCAAGGCATTTACCATGCATGTAACCATTGCATTTTAAAGAAACAGTGGACTTAGTCAATTATTATTCATAGCAAGTGCAGAGAATCCAAGTACAGGTGCTGGACAAGGCGAGTAGACCATTAAAGTTTAGTGACCTTTTGACATTTGAGACATTTTTGTTCCTTACCATACAGGGAATAGGCTATTTGGTTGACTAGACTATGAGCAGGTTTTGAAAGTTACTTTTCCATCCTTCAATAAGATGCAATAACATACAGATACTGTTGCTACATGAAATAACCTGTTAATGTTTTGTTCACATAGAAGACCATAAAAAGGCATATGAAGCTACAGTCAGCTAGTAAATGTAGCTGAAGAGGAGTCTGTTATGTCCTTCACAGTTTTCTTGCACAGGAACCTTATGTTCTTTTGGTTTAAAGAATACTTTCGTAAATAGAGTACAATTTTAGCATAGTCATTTGAAATCCAAAGGAAATACAATGATGTTTTTCATGGTACATGCAATATCATTTAATTTCAAAAAGTGACTTTCTGAAAGTAATGCATATAAAGAATTAGGTAAAAAATTTGTACACATAAAGGTCATCAACCTGGCTTACACACAATGTTGACAATTAGGCATGTGCTTAAAAATGTCACATTGCGACCTGGCATTGTGTTATGCTACGTTATTAGGTAAGAAAAATAGGTGCATTATATTTTTCCCCCCCCCCCACCCTTAAAAGGGGGGTGATTCTACTTTATTCAACATGATTCAATATTTGAAATGTATGAAATAGAAATTCTGTCCATAAGTATAATACATCACCTGACTTTGCCTACAGCACATTAAGTTCCTTTCTTGCTGTTTTACTTGTAACACGCAATAAAACGTTTCTCAAAACTGAAAGCTGGCTACCAATTTGAATGATTTACGGAACATTTTATATAAAAAGGAAAGTTTCTAAAAAGAATATGTCACATATCTTTCTCCCTGTCAAATCTATTTCTAGCACTATAATAGCAGAAATACTGCTTGTCCTCTCTGTGTGCACCCATTCCATTTCCTCTTGTGAGCATATATTTTTAGAAGCTCTGTTTTATTAACAAAAGGACCATTTAGACAAAACAATGGCTGCTTGGTGCTTGCCAATGTCCCTCAACGGTAAGAACTGTAAGGAGGTAGAGTGCACAGCGTCTCTCTATTTAGTACTAAAAGAACGTGGCAAACCCAATTTTTAATGTGTGTTAAAAAAAAAGAAAAATCTCTTTGACAAACTGTCAACTTTTCTCTTTCTTTTGACAATGCCAAAATCTGTAAAGAATATTTGATTCCCAAGTAATTCATGAATAATGCTAAAAAACTCAGTATTAGTACTCATATCACTAGCTTATAGTTTGCATTTGTAAGTAGTTGATTATAAAATGCATTAAATTGATGATGATAAAAGAGCATAAGTAATAGAAAAAGTAAATCCAAGACAAAAGCTACATATAATTGTGTAGGACAAGTCAGAAAATTACCTTACTGACTAACTAAATGCGATATTGGGTATGTTTTCTATCCTGCTTCAGGAAGTGGCAAGTAAAGGAAATGAGCTGCCATCATTACTAGTGTTGAACGATTATTATCGACAAGTTGAATCGCAAGGTTTTTTATGTGATCGAAATTTTAGTCAAGCTATAATTAAGGCTAAAATCTGTGGAAACATCTATTAAGATCGCACACATTTTCGGCCTTCCTTAATTTTGGGCGCAGCAAATCAGATTACAAGAATAGGAGCAGGGTGAGAGTGTTGCGACATCATGACTGGGATGTGTAAAGGTTTTCGATTGGCTGGAAAAATCACTTGACCTCGTTTACATAGAACTAGTTCCTGTTCAAGCCTCAGTTGTCTCTCAGCATCTCATAGTAGTAGGACGTGCGCTCTTGCCTGTGGCCAAACACTCAGCAAAATTATTCTATCTCTGTCATAGAGAAACCTCTACTATTTTAGCTGTGATCCTTACAATTTAGTTCGATTAGAGATTGGAAGATTATATAAAGATAAGGGTAGAGAATTTTAAAGGATCATCTACCGCTGAGAAGTCCGGGAGGAGCAGGTGGGGGCCCGCGGGGCGAACACAGGACAAGCACTATAAAGAACACTGGATAAAGTTCACCAAGGACTTATGTAGACACTGCACTGCAAGATATCTTTAATTATTAACAGTTTGCTATTGAATATTTCATGGATGTTTGGCAGTCTGAACCGAATATTAGGATACACACATATCTAGTAACTGCAGTCTCTGTTTTAGGTCAAAGACTCCACTGTTTTATCAGTTATACAATTTCAGAAAGGTGTCATTTTCAATTTTACCCATTCCACCTTGTGTTCAAGCAACATATCCACCTTTCACTTATAATCTGAAAACAGTCATTATTATAGTCACCACAGTTTCAATTAAAAGGTGCAAAAAATACCGTTATAATACAAAAACTAACAGATATCGTGGTTTTTTTAACATGGCGTCACTTCAGAGCTTTGTTCATTGACGCAGCCTGGCTTGCACGTAATCAGAAAACATGCAATTTTATAGTCACCACAGGTGAAATTGAAAGGTGCAAAAAATACATTTAATTAACCGAAATACATTCATTTCAGATACGTGTTTTTTACTTTGGTCGCACTACAAGTCATAGATCATTGTCGCAGCTTTGCACGTAAAATACTGAAAACATCAATATTATATCACCACAGGTGAATTGTGAAAGTGCAAAAAATACATTTTATTATCCCGAATACATTTCAGATACGTGTTTTTTGACTTTGGGCGCACTAACAAGCTATGTTCATAGACCCAGCTTGCACGTAAATCTTAAACAACAATTTGTATAGTCACCACAGTTGAATTAGAAAGGCTGCAAAAATACCTGTATTATAGAAAACATAAACAGATACGTGTTTTTTTAACTTGGCGCACTACAGCTTATTTTATTGACGCAGCTTGCACTTATATCTGAAACAGCAATTTTATAGTCACCACAGGTGAATTGAAAGGTGCAAAAAATAAATTTTATATCCGAATACATTTCAGATACGTGTTTTTTTTGACTTTGTGCACTACAGCTTTGGATCATGATGCAGCTTGCATGTAAATCTAAAAACAGCATTTTATAGTCACCACAGGTGAATTTAAAGGTGCAAAAAATACAATAAATTATCCAAAACTTTCAGAAACGTGTTTTTTTGACTTTGTTGCACTAACAGCTTTGTTCATTGACCCAGCTTGCACGTAAGATCTTAAAACCGCAATTTTAATAGTCACCATCAGGTGAATTGAAAGGTGCAAAAAATGACCGTGTACTATACGAAAACTACTAACGGATCCGTGAATATTTTGACTTTGGCGCACTTACAGCTTTTGATCATTGGGACTCAGCTTGCACGTAAATCTGAAAATAGACATGCAATTTTATAGTCACCACAGGTGAATTGAAAGGTGCAAAAAATACCGTTTATTATACGAAATCATACAGAAAGCGTTTTTTTTACTTTGCCTGCACTACAGCTTTGTTCATTGGACTCAGCTTGCACGTAAATCTGAAAACCATGCAATTTTATAGTCACCACAGGTGAATTGAATGGTGCAAAAAATACATTTTATTATCCGAACACATTTCAGATACGTGTTTTTTGACTTTGGCGCACTACAGCTTTGTTCATTGACCCAGCTTGCACGTAAATCTGATAACAGCAAATTTTAAGTCACCACAGGTGAATTGAAAGTTGCAAAAAATACATTTTTATTATCCTAATACATTTCCAAGATACGTGTTTTTTGACTTTGGCGCACTAACAGCTTTGTTCCTTGACCCCAGCTAGCCCGAAAATTGAAAACAGCAATTTTATAGTCACTCATCACAGGAGAATTAACGGTGACAAAAAAAATACCGTGTATTATATGGAAAGACATAACCGATACGATGTTTTTTTACTTTATTTGGCGCACTACAGCTTTGTTTTTGACGCAGCATGCAACGTAAATCTGAAAACGCAATTTTATTAGATCACCACAGGAGAATAGAAAGGTCAAAAAATACATTTAATATATCCGAAAACAATTTCATATACGAGTTTTTTGACTTGTTGCACTACAGCTTTGTTTCATTGACCCAGCTTGTCACGTAAATCCTAAAAAAGCAATTTTATAAGTCACCACAGGTGTAATTGAAAGGTCCAAAACATACATTTTATTATCCGAAAACATTTCAGATACTTGGATTATTTTGACTTTGTTGCACTAGCTGCTTTGTTTTCATAGACCCAGCTTGCACGTATTCTAAAACATCGAAATTTTTATATCCGTCACCACAGTTGAATTGAAAGGTGCAAAAAATACCGTGTACTATACGAAAACATAACAGATACGTGTTTTTTGTGACTTTTGGCCGCACTTGACTGCCCATTGACGGCGGGGACACTTTGTTCATTGACGCATCTTGCACGTAAATCTGAAAACATCAATTTAATAGTCACCACAGGTTAATTGTAAGGTGCAAAAAATAACCGAGTATAACGAAAACATAACAGAATACAGTATTTTTACATTGCCGCACTACATCGTTGTTCATATGACAGCATCTTTCACGAAAAACTTGAAAACAGCAATTTTATAGACACCAACATGTGTAATATGAAAGGTGCAAAAAATACATTATATTATCCTTATACATTTCAGATAGGTGTTTTTAGACTTAGCGCACTACAGCTTTGTTCATTGACGCAGCTTGCCCGTAAAACTTAACACAGGCAATTTTTATAGTCACCACAGGTTAATAGGAAAGGTGCAATAAAAAAAATACCGTGTATTATACGAAAAACATAACAATACCGTGTTTTTTTTTACTTGGCGTACTACATCTTTGTTTCATTGACGCACTTGGCAGATGATAAATCTGAAAACAGCAATTTTATAGTTCACCACAGGTGAATTGAAAGTGCAAAAATAACCTGTGGTATTAATACGAAAACATAAACAGATACGTGTTTTTTTACTTTGGGCGCACTACATCTTTGATTCAATTGAACATCAAGCTAGGCATGTAAATCTGAAAACAGCAATTTATAGTCACCACATGTTAATTGACAGGTGCACAAAAAAACCCGTGTATTATATGAATAACATAACAGATACTAGTTTCTTGCCCTTATGCCCCAGTCAATGATTTGTTGATCAGAGACACCTTCATTAAATGAATCCAGCAAATTTTTTGGATTAGAGGGATTTTGAGAACTTAGCTGTGATTTTGCCGTCATTTAATAAGAGACTTCCAAAACTATTCCATACCTTCTCAAATTTATATATTTCAGAACATGGAGCGAAATTGCATGTGTAAGCGAGCAAGATGGGGGTATGCACATGAGGTAGAGGTAAGATAGAAGGTGGCTCCTTCCAAGCTGGCGACAACGGACGCATGCCAGCATGATTCGTCAGTTGCAGGTACCATCAGTCCTTTCCATCGCTGGTTCATGCCCTGTGATAATCTCAGTAACGAACAGCGTCGCCATCTGTCCTTTTAGTGGTTAAAATGCAACCTGCAT
The DNA here is from genome assembly GCA_025379985.1 of Phyllomedusa bahiana. NCBI lineage: Eukaryota > Metazoa > Chordata > Amphibia > Anura > Hylidae > Phyllomedusa > Phyllomedusa bahiana. The sequence continues at coordinate 54,787 of JAODAL010022250.1, read as the reverse complement.
ACCAGCAGTCTTATCCTCCTCGTCCTTCGCAATTCCAACAGCCAGCAAATGTCGTCATCGCATCATCACATCCTGTCCAACATGAAGCACCCAAAAGTCAACGTCGTGTACCCACCACTGTGGATAATCCATTGTCTGAAGACCTCTTTGATGACAAAATCGGTTGGGTCAGAAGGCATGTTAAAATATCAGAGTATGATTTAGTCGTGCTCTTGGACGCCCAGTACTGATGCCATCAGAAGGAGGCGTAGGAAGCCGGTCAATTCGTTCAGAAAAGTCGCCGGGCGTTCGTCCACAGCCATGCAGGCCCTCTTGCAGTTTAGCCCGCAGTCTTCAGGTAATTCAGAAAGTCAGGACGACCAAGCACCTGTGTTGATGATTGATTAAGATTGATGATGACGACATTGCTGATCCATCCAGGTCGTTTTATCCGCAGAATTTGTCTTGCGAGCGCTTCATCTGGACGATGAGGAAGACGATGGGGTAGTTTCAATAACGGGTCCCGCCACAAAAGGGAGAGTGCGGTCCGCAGAAGACCGCTGATGAAGATGTCCGTCAGCCACGGGTCAGTCGCAAACCCCGCTCCTCCCTCTTATCGCCGACAAAAAGGTCCAGTACCTCCAAGCTTGGCCTCTCTTTTGAAGCAAGCTCTGATTCACCCAGCAATTTCATGGCCGCCTTTGTCCGTAAACGCAGTAATTAGAGGCAAAATTCTAAGTGGTTAAGCCACCACCAACATGACTATCACAAGCACGAATGCATGATTTTAAATGGAGGGAACACTTTGCCAAAAAAGGCCAGACGCAACTGCGCGTTCCTCCAACCACTGTCACACCCTCTAGTCTCCCGATCCTCCGCCTCCTCCTCCTCCCGCCACCACCAAGTGTTCCTCAGCGTCCCATTTCTCTCAGGAGAAGTCATGATCATGGATCAGCCCCGCTATCAGCTCCACCGTCGCCACAATTATCCACCAGCACCACCAGAGACCCATCCTACCCCTTCATCTCCTTCCTCCAGTTATGATTGAACCTCACGCCGAATCAGCGGCCATTCTAGCAGCCAGCCTTCTTGTCTTCCAGGTTTGGAGCAGAAGAAACACATAACCCAAACCATCCCAAGAGCCAAAATCCTGATGGTCGGCATTGCCAGCTTTGGCCTTGGAAATGTTGCCTTTACCTTCTGGTGGACACAATGGGTTCCCCACATCATGGCCCTTGCTTTCCCCCAATACCAGATGCCGAGCGCGGCATTTCATTGCCAGAAAAGCCGACCCTGGAGCCCTGGCCAGCCACGTGTCATCTAAAATATCCAAAGCGTGTTTTCTTCCTCTGAGGCCGGAAAAGTCCATCTGAACCTACCGACACATGGACTAGTAAGCACGCCAAGGCCGCTAAAACTCTGTGACAGCTCACTGGGTAGCTTGTGTGGTGTCCTCAGGGGGTGACGGAGGCTCTGAGGCCCGGCGCACGCTCTTCAAAACGCAGCAATGGTGCAGGACTATGTCCCCCAACGGTCCTCTGGTGTCAATCACGTGTCCCAGAGAAACCAAGCCTTTTGAAATTAATCTGTCAGTGAGACCGTCCCCACACAGGTCAGGAGCTGTGGTGATGGCATTCCCCGCAACGCGACCGAGCCTTGGCTGGGGTGACAAGCACCGTGTCCCGGCAAGGTGGAATGCTGATAACCTGGCGAAATCATTGTGCCGCGCCTTCAATATCGAAGGCTGGGAGCACATCCCATGCCGGGCACATGTCATGAACCTGTATTCGTCCAAATTTTTCTAAGGCTACCCGGGTCTTAGACTGCCTGCAGAAGAGGCTCGATGGTCCTGAGTTCGCACTTCCACCGTTCGCACGCCTGCTTCGTCCCTCCTGGCTGCGTTGCAGCGTCAGCTCTGCTCGGACACCCGGTACAACCGTCACATTGTTTTGAACGAGCAAACACGCTGGAATTCCACCCTCCACATGCTCAGAGCGATTTGTGGCAGCACGCAATGCCATTAACGCAGTACGAAGTTGACACATGGCTGACAGCATGCGGTGCGGACCACTGGGGTGTTGAGTCCACCGAGAGTGGTAGCAGGTGAAAGAGCTCCTGCACCATCCTTGCCAGTTTTGAAAGAAGCCCCCAAAAAGGTCAGTGCTGGACAATGCCCTTGTCAGCATGAGCATTTGGGTGATCTTAGTTCTAAGGAAAACGTATCGTTGGACACTCTGAAACACACAGGTCCCTCCATCTACTGGAGAGAGGAGACGGATACGATGCGACACGTGAGCATGTTCCTCTCCATCAAATCCACAAGGGCCGACAGAATTCACAATTTCACATCGGTCTCATTAGGCAGTGGTTTCGGGATCCAGAAGTCTAGTGCAAGGTGTCGCATCAGCTCTCAGTTCATCATCTCAGACAATTCATGGCTGTGTTTAAGCTTGCCTGAGTCAGGCTTAGAGAGGAGGAAGTATTCCTAACACCGATGTTACCTGGGTGGGGTGACGTTCCCTATCCTTGGAAAGAGGTTGGCGCGAAATTTGAGTCGGTAGGAGGAAATATGAGGAAGAATCAGTTTGCTATGACCCCCGACCCAGAGGCTTTGGGAAATCAAGGCTCCCATCTCTCACATGATTGCTGGGATGCTCCATTTCCTCCAACATGATCCACGCAATAATGCCATCAAAATGAACAACAGTTACTGTTTCGGCCGACCCTCTGGATCCCCGGTACAAAACAAAACTTCAGCACTTTCCTTCCACACCACACCCAAATAGAGGAGTAAAATTTGGGGCAGGAAAAGGGAGACCATGCTGACTATCAACTGGAGACATCAGTTGCGTCTGCTTCAACGATTCTTCAAATGTCACGGTGGGACAACAACTGCCAGCACTGACAGCATCAAGGTGCCAATAGCCGTAGCGGAGCAGCAGCAAGCATCATGCAAAGTTGGCAGAAGCCTTATGTTTACCTCTGGCAATCTTATTTACCACCTCACCAAGCATGCAATGCAAGGCACACAATACAACACCCAGAGACCAGCATAAGATCATGGGTGCACGAATATCAGCGTCTCAACCCGATGGTTTTTTGTGTATGTTTTCCGTCCCAATAGACTTCGGTATCCAAAATAGTACGAATGGCCCGAACTGTCTCGCCACGCCCATAAGATTGTGTTGTCCTGCCAGCAGCCATCGTCATATCTGATCGGCACCTTTCAGCACAGGCTGGAGGAGTCATTACAGTCAACGCATCCGTCTTTCCACAGATAAATGTGGATCGTTAGACTTTCATCAAGAAGAATCAGGCATGGACTCTGATGATGTTTAGGCCCAATTGCCGAGTTCACCGATTATTGCTGTTCTAGCTTCAAATTCCCTCCCAAAAGAAATTGTCCTCTTGAAAAACTTATTTTAAAAATGAACATTTCCTTACTGCAATTTTTATTCCCATTCCAACATTTCATTTTGCTGTGTTTTTGCTATGTAGGAGATTGTAAATAGACACCAAGGTGTCACTGAACAAAAACCATATTCCCTTACTCACTTCATCTTTAGGAATTTTCGCATTGTCAATTGGTTTGAGGTCATGTGTCTCTACAGATTTTTAACATAGTGGCTGAGAAATCAAGTTGTATAATTTTTTGGGGTTATTTGCTGTGAGATATATCAATAATTATAGTCTTTGGAACAGAAATGTGGCTTTTAAGTGGCATTTCTTTCCTCCACAATTTTTAAAACAGTGGCTGAGAAGGCATATTTACAAATTGTTTGGGGTCATGTTGCTGTTAGATACAGCAATAATTAAATTCCTTTGAACAGAAATGGTGGCTTCTAAGTTGCATAAATCCCTCACAATTTTATAACAGTTACCGGTTGCGCCGCGTCACGGTACCACGACCGCGGTCGCACCCGTGACCCCCGCGGCAGGTCCCTGCGGGGACGGGTGCCGCCGCGGGTTCCACTGCCCGCCCGTGCTGCATCCGTCCCCGTCTCCTCACCTCGACCGTGGCTCCCCCGTTTTCGCACTCCGCTTTCCCCTGCTGGCCGGAGTTGCCGCGTACGCGCGCCCCCATAGGCGCGCGCGCTCTCGTACGTACTCATGGGTAATTAAAGTGACATAGCGCCGGTAATTGGCAAATTGCCCGGGCGCTGTCTCTATTTTAGTTAGGTCCAACGTCACTCCCCGCTGATCTTTGTTGCCTAGCGTCGCCTTTGAGAAAGCGTTCCACTTAGACTATTAGCCTATGCCTATAACCATACCCTAGCAAACGTTTGATCACGACTCCGAACCTCTGCCGCCTGCCCTGACCTTATACGCCAGTGCCTCCGCCCACGAACCTATGGCCGGCCTGCCCTGGACAAACCGCCTGCCCACCACTACGATTCATGGATTACGATTTTGTAACCTCGCAGCACCTCTGGCTGCCCGCCGCAGCAAGTCAACGTCAGGGGGGACGACCTGGTAGCCTTCAAGCCGCATACAAGTCCAACCCGGCTTTGCGGCTGGCTCTGGTGGAAAACGGGTGCTACTAGATTTCCGTTCCTGGCGTGGCTTAGCTACCATCGCATTCGGCGGTCCAAGCGATCCCCTACCAAGAGTCCTTGCTTTTTGTTAGTCCCTATACATTAAGATCCAGCCATGGATCCCGCCAAGTGCCTCTGCAAGCATCACAGATAGTACGAACGGTTGTATGCCAACAGCAAACGCAACAAATTGCACAACAAGGTCACAGTTGGGCCAGACTCTCAGCCATGATGCTTCAGCTCCTAGCATCCCCGCAGCCGCCTCCGTCTGTGCACCCTTCTACTATCTGCAGTTCCTTTGCCACCGTGGGACCCAAAGCTTCGGCTCCCTCTAAACCCACCTCTTCGCCGATGGGACCCCCAGCTCTGCCTTGGTTTCATTACGCAGTGCACTATGCACATTTCTTGGTGGAGCTGATGGCGGACACAGTTTTCCTTCGGAGAGTCTAAAGTGTGCCTTCGAGTGGAGCCAACTTTTCCGGTAAGGCCCTTGCTGGGCAAAACCCCCCTCTGTACAGGAACGACCCTGTGACTGTGGGGAACGGACCTACAATCCTACCTCCATGAATTCCGCACCCGTTTTTAGGATCCGCGCTGTTGGCTTCCTCTGCTGAAGTCGCCCTCTTGGGTCCTTCGTCAGGGCGATCCTCTGTGGAGTGACTATGCGGTTCAATTCCGTATCCTGGCTGTCGAGGCTCGCGTGGCACGATTCTGCCCTCCGCGCCACCTTCAAAAAGGATCTGCCTGCAGGGTAAACGACGCTTTGGCAGCAAGAGACCTCTCCGTCCCTTCTCGCCTGAGCGAACTAATTCTCCTTGCCACTCTCATCGATATCAGGTTCACTGAAAGGCAGGAGGAAGCTTCGCAAAAAGAGAGGCTCTTCAACCTCAGCGTCACGGAAATGCTCTCACCTAGGGTGCCCTGGGAGAGAGCGGCTCCTAGGTGCAGTTCCTCCCGGCTCCACGATTGGAATGATCCAGTGGAGTGAAGACTGACGCTGGTTCTTCGTTCCGGAGTTCTGCCTTCCTGGACTCGGGTTCTGCCCGGAACTTTTATCCATGCCTCACTGGTAACCCGTAACCAGGCTTGCCTGTGTTTTCCTGAAAAACATGCTGATTTCCTCGGTTAGTGGGGAGCACCTCACTGGATCCCATCCCAGTATATAACCGTAGCCAGGACTCTCCCGTGTAGGGGCTCTACATAAGGAGAAGATCAGGTTCCACGTCCTGTCCCGGCTTTCCTCGTCGATCCTCTTGGGGCTCCCGGGCTGCAACGTCACCCCTCTACGCTGGATTGGAAGACTGGTGAGGTCCTGGCGTTGGGACCAGAGTTCCAGAAACCTCTCTTGGAGGTACCACGCCCCGGTGCCCTACCACTTTCTCCGCACACCGCTTGCGAGCTTCAGCCAGGTCTACCAGCCGAGTACCAGGACTTTGGGACGTATCTCCGAGAAGGAGCCTGATTACCTGCCACCTTACGCGGCTTACGACTGCCCCATTGACCTTCTATCCCAGGAACCAGTCCGCCCCGGGGAATGGTCTACCCCTTTCTGTACCGGAGACTCAGGCCATGTCGGCCTACATACAAGAGAACTTGCAGAAAGGGTTTCTTCTCCGTAAGTCCATTCCGCCAGCAGGAGCTCGTTTTTTCTTCGAACAGAAGAGGATTGGTATCCTCCCGTCCGTAGATTGACATACCGTGGACTCAACAAAATCACCGAAAAAAACCGCTATACTCTCCCGCTGATCGCAGGAACTTTTTGACCTCCATCAAGGGGGCCTAAAGTGTTTTTCCAAATGGACCTGCGAGGTGCCTACAACCTCAGACAGAATTACGGGAGGGGGACGAGTGGAAGACGGCGTTTAATACCCGAGATGGACATTTTTGAATATCTCGTAATGCCCTTCTGGGCGTCCTGCAACGCTCCAGCAGTGTTTCACCAGAATTTGTTAACGTGTCTTCCGGGATCTCCTGTACACCTGTGTTGTAGTGACTGATGACATCCTAAATTTCTTCCCCCGATCTTCAGACGCACCGAACCCAAGTGCTCCAGGATTTCTGCCGACGTCTCGCAGCAATCGTCTGTACGCCAATCTGGGGAAATGTTCAACTCCATCAGAACGAGCCTACCCTTCCTCGGGTATAAGTCGACTCAGCCAAGGGCCAGAAATGGACCCAGCCTAAACTCTCTGCGTTACTAGCAATGGCCTCGGTCCTGTCGGTCTTCGGGCCATCCCAGCGCTTCCTGGGCTTCGACGAATTATTACGCCAATTTTATTCCCCACTTCTCCACCTTGTGCTCCTTAATCGTGGCCCTCACTATGAAGAACGCGAACCCGAGATGCCTGGTCTCTCTGAAGGCTGAGAAGGCTTTTGTTGGTTGAAAACTGCCTTCTCCACTGCACCTGTTTCTGGTCCGGCCTTGATTCCGAGAAGCCGTTTTCCTTGGAGGGTGGAATGCTTCCTTCTGTGGGGGCAGGGGACAGTCCCTCACACAGAGGAGGCCCCAAGGGCAAGATTCTCACAAGTGGGGTTCTTCTCTAAACCTTTTTGCCGGCTGATGCGGAACTATGCCCTGGTGGACCGGACTCGTTGGCCATCAAGTTAGCCGCCGACGGGCACGGTGTTGGGAGGAGTGGCGACATCGGGCTTGAGGGGGCTCGCCATCCTATCGACTATTTTTTACGTGACCAAAAGAATTTTAACTTTATCTACAGACGGCCAGCGTTTGAATCCTCGCCCAAGCCCGAAGTCTCCTCGTTTTTCTCACGCTTCGACTTTCGCATACACTTCCGACCTGCTAGAAAAACATCAAGGCTGACGCCCTCCGGCTCCCGTGCCTCGTACGTGGCCGGTGAAGAACCCTTCACAACACATAATTTCTCTCCGAACGGTTGGTTTCACGTGGCTCCCGCAGATCTCCAGAGCGTCCCTACTGGCAATAGAGCCTTCGAGGCCGCCCGCACTCAGAAGAAGGTGTTGGGAAATGGGCCATAGCACTCTCTTGCTGTTCATTCCGGAGCACTGAAAAGTCCCTACGCTTTGATCTCACGGCATTAACTAGTGGTGGCCGGACCCTGGCACAGGATTCAAAGGACTCACCTCCGCCTGTATCACATGTTGCTCGGAACAATGTCCCACGCCAGATTCCTGGCCGGGTCTCCTGCATCCTCTGCCCGTGCCTGAGATTCCCTGGAACGCACATAGCCATCGGATTTCATCCACTGATCTTCCCGGCCCTTCCTCTGCCGTGGTAATTCGGTCATCTGGGTGATACCGACCGTTTTCTCAAAAATTCCCACTTCGTACGCTCCCGGGCCTGCCGTCTGCTCCACAATAAGCCAATCAGATCTTCCGACATGTTTTCCGACACATGGGTTACCTTCACACTTGTCTCCGACCGCGTGTCCCAATTTGTTTCCCCGATTCTGCGTCACTAATGCTCCCTCTGCAATCAAACTGGAACTTCGTCAGCATACCAACCTCAATCCAAATTGCAGGTGGGAGCGGGTAAACCAGATTCTGGGGGAATACCTTACGTCACTTTGTTATCGGACTCAGGACCACTGGCCGAGCTAGCTCCCGTGGGCGAATTCTCGTACAACCATCGCGTTTCGGAGCGAGCCGGCGTCTCTCCATTCTTTGTAGTCCCCTATGGCCGCCATCCGCACCCCCCCCATCCCCCTGCCCACTATTCGGAGGTGGCCCGCTGTCACGACCAAGTTCGGGATATTCAAGGTGGCATCTGGAGGAGACGCGACGTTTCCCTACTTCGGCCTTCTGCCGTATGAAGAACTCAGGCTGATAAGAGAAGAAGACCCGCTCCCAGCATTCCTCCTGGGACAAAGTTTGGCTCTCCTCAAGGTACGTGCTCCTGGAGGGTTTCCTAGTCTCAAATTGGGCCCTCGCTTCTCGTACCCTTCAGGTTCTTCGGTAAAAAAAAATAATATAGAACCCGTTGACGTACAAGCTCTCCCTGCCTCCATCTCTCCGGATCCAAAACGCATTCCATGTCTCCCTCCTTTAAGGCCGCTGGTACCTGACATTTCTCTCTCGGAATGTAACTCCTTCCCCTGTAGCCAAGTCCGCCGACATCATTCAAACTTTGAGGTAAGGACATCTTGGAGATGAAGACGGTCAGAGGGAGGCTCCTTCTTCTCGTAGAATTGGAAGGCGAGCGTGGTGGGGCTGTGGCCGGGGGCGGCGTAGGGTGGGGAGGAGTGGGAGCCAGTTGTGCTAAAGAATGCAACATCCTGAATCGTAACCTCCTCCTCAGTTTCTGCGTCCTAAAAAGGAGGGGAGGTCAAAGGGGGGGTACTGTAACGAGGTTTGTCATCGGTCCGGTCCACGGACCGCCGGTCGCACCCGTGTCCCAGCGGCAGTCCCCCGCGGGGGAACGGGTGCCGCCGGCTGGTATCCACTGCCTGCCCGTTGGCTGCATCCGTCCCGTCTCCTCACCTGAACCGCGCTCCCTGTTCGCTCCCTTCCCCTGCTGGCCGAGTGCGCAGTGCGCGCCCCCTAGCGCTGCGCGCGCGCCTCGTTCAATTGTAAATAAAAAGGGACAGTTCGCCGTAATTGGCAATTGCCGGGCGCTGTCCCCTCTATTTTAGTTTAGGTCCACGACACTTTCCCCCTGATCTTTGTTCCCCGTGCCTTTAGAAAGCGTTTTCCTGTTAGTCTATTAGCCTTGCCCGTGTACCAGACCTAGCTACAAGCTACTTTCTCGACTCCGAACCTCTGCCGCCTGCCCTGACCTTATCGCCTGTCCACGACCACGAACCATTGCCGCCTGCCCTGACCATAGTGCCTGCTCACCGCTACGATTCTTGGAATACAATTTTGTACCTCGCTGCACCTCGGCTGCCACCGCAGGCAAGTCAAGTCGGGGGTAATGACCTGGTAGCCTCACGCCGCAGCAAGTCCATCCCACTTTGCGGCGGGCTCTGGTGAAAACCGGGGGCTACTTAGATTCCGTTCCCTGGCGTGGCTTAGCTATCATCGCCTGCGGTGGTCCAGCGGATCCACTACCAAGTCCGTTACACATTTGTTCTTCACAATTGTCCAAAGTGGCTCAAGGGTCATGCTTTGAATTTTTGGGGGCATTTTGCTGTGACATGCAGCTATACTACAGGTCCTATTATAAAAAAATGTTGTTTCTAACAGACATTTGTTCTTCACAATTGTCCAAAGTGGCTCAAGGGTCATGCTTTGAATTTTTGGGGGCATTTTGCTGTGACATGCAGCTATACTACAGGTCCTATTGTAAAAAAATGTTGTTTCTAACAGACATTTGTTCTTCACAATTGTCAAGAGTGGCTCAAGTGTGATGGTGCTGTCAGAAACAGGAATAGGTAGGACACTGTTAATGGACACATATTGCAAAATGACTTGTTTTTGCAAGATCTTTAACATAGCTATCAATCCCTGTATTGAGACAACCCATTTAATACAATTAAAAAAGAGAAACAAAGACATGGTGGGATTTCATCCTATTTTAAAAATGTGTTTTCTAGAATTAAACTACTAAAAAACTTGCATGTACAAAATAGCTGGTAAAAAATTCCTCTGAATTGTACAAGGGAGGTACAGGAAAACTTGACCAGATGTAGGTTATTCAGAGGACATGGAGTATGGAGCACAGACAGAGAACAAAGTACAGAGACAATTTTCTCCAGCACATTGAGTAAAATGAGAAAAAGAATGCCAAGAAAAAGGGCACCTGGGTGAAACAGGAGCGTTAATCACCAGTATTTCCAAGTGAAGCTCAATTGGTCCGCACTCATACGGAGGGGCAAGCGCTACCCAGGACAGGGACAGTATATGTCCAGTGAAACTAAAATGGTGGTTGAAAGACTCCTTTTTCCGGCACTTTTTAATCTGGGGTCATGCAGGTTTGGGGTTCATGCTGTGGCCCAGGACAGGTATAGTCAATGTCCAGTGAAACTAAAATGGTGGTTGAAAGACTCCTTTTTCCGGCACTTTTTAATCTGGGGGTCATGCAGGTTTGGGGCTCATGCTGTGGCCCAGGACAGGTATAGTCAATGTCCAGTGAAACTAAAATGGTGGTTGAAAGACTCCTTTTTCCGGCACTTTTTAATCTGGGGTCATGCAGGTTTGGGGCTCATGCTGTGGCCCAGGACAGGTATAGTCAATGTCCAGTTCAACTAAAATGGTGGTTGAAAGTCTCCTTTTTCCTGGCACTTTTTAATCTGTGGGTCATGCAGGTTTGGGGCTCATGCTGTGGCCCAGGACAGGTATAGTCAATGTCCAGTGAAACTAAAATGGTGGTTGAAAGACTCCTTTTCCGGCACTTTTTAATCTGGGGTCATGCAGGTTTGGGGCTCATGCTGTGGCCCAGGACAGGTATAGTCAATGTCCAGTGAAACTAAAATGGTGGTTGAAAGACTCCTTTTCCGGCACTTTTTAATCTGGGGGTCATGCAGGTTTGGGGCTCATGCTGTGGCCCAGGACAGGTATAGTCAATGTCCAGTGAAACTAAAATGGTGGTTGAAAGACTCCTTTTTCCGGCACTTTTTAAATCTGGGTGTCATGCAGGTTTGGGGCTCATGCTGCGTTCCAGGACAGGGATATTCAATGTCCAGTTCAAGTAACATGATGGTTCAAATCATACTGCCTTCTGTCACTTTTTAATTTGTGGGTGATGCAGGTTTAAGGGTCAGGCTGTGGTGCAAGACAGGGATAGTGAATGGTGTGTGATTTTTTTTCTGTGGCTTTTATAACCTAAGTGTGTTGCCTAAGATGTAGCACGTATCCATTTGACTGTTGTGGATGTTAATTCCAGCTTCTCCAGCCCTGTTTGGGTGTAAGAATGAAGGTGTTGTTGCTCTCCCATAGACTTTAATGGTCATCGATCATAATCTACCATCGACCATCGACTATCTTGTCGATGATGGTCGACTATCGACCATCGACCGATGTCGATGGCCAATGTAATCGCTCAACACTAGCAGGGACGAGTATTGATCGGGAGCAATCAGCATGAAGGTGTGAACCGGATGGAGAAGAAAAGGGAACGTGAACGACGCTGATCAGAAAAGACGTCTCCTGTGAGTCACTAAATGTAACGTCAGTGTAATCAATTATATTTGTGCTGAGCGTCTACATACAACTAGTTTCTACCACTATATGGTCACTGTATGGCGGTGGTATATGTAATCAGAGCCTGTGTACAACTAATAGTCACATGTGGGGGGTACGTTTGGTCGGGGTCTGGCAGGATTATTTGATCCTTAAGTAGTAATAGTTTAGGGTCTTGGTTTTGTAGGAGTTTGTTTAGTAACAATCATTTTTCTGGTAGACTTGCTCCATGTGTAGGTGTATGTTTTGGTGACTGTATAGGGATATTACACTGTCATATGGAGGGGAGCGATTTTGAAAAAGCAAAATTGTCAGGGCAGATTTTCATTGTGCAGCGACAGCTGAGGAGATGGACTGGATCTATGTGAAATATGCAGAACATTAGTGACAGGACCTGGCGCAGGGGTGAGAGGAATTAGTGTGTGGGGGGGCATTTTTTGGGGAGTGAGGGGAGGGGCGCCATTGGCTGTACTGGCCTAGGGCCCCAAAATGCCTTGTCCCGGCCCTGACCACACGGGTCAGTATTGGGCCCGATCCGCTTCAACATGTTCATTATTGATCTTACACAGGATAACACATATAGTATCGATCTTTGCAGACGATACTAAGCTCTGTAAAGTAATCAACACAATAGGGGATAATGTGTTATTACAAAGGGATCTGGTTTAAGTGGAGGCCTGGGCAGGGAAATGGCTGATGAGGTTTAACACAGATAATGCAAGGTTTTGCACATGGGAGGAACAATCCATTACATGACTACATGTTAAATGGAAAAAGGCGGGGAAAAAAGTGACATGAGAAGGACTTGGGAGTCCTGGTGGACAGTAAACTTAATTGTACAGCCAGTGTCAGACAGCACTGCCAAGGCAAATAGGATCATGGGTGCTTTAAAAAAGGGGGCATAGGGGCCATGATGAGAACATTATTCTCCTTAAATACAAGCACTGGTTAGACCACACATGGAATATTGTGTACAGTTTTGGGCACCAGTGCACAGGAAAGACATTAAAAGAGCTTGAACAGGTACAAAGGCGGGCAACAAAAATAATAAAGGGACTGGCTGAACTACAATACCCAGAAAGATTAGCAAGATTGGGGTTATTTAGTTTACAGAAAAGACGACTTTAGGGGGACATAATAAATATTTTTAAAATACATCAAAGGTCAATATAGAGATCTCTCCCAAGATTTATTTATACCCAGGGCTGTATCTAGAAAAAGTGGGCATCCTTTACGTCTTGAGGAACGAAAGTTTCTACATAAACATAGAAAGGGATTCTTTACTGTAAGAGCAGTGAGACTGTGGAACTCTCTGCCAGAGGAAATTGTCATGGTGAATCATTGACGGAGTTCAAAAAGGGTTTTTGGGTGCATTCTGGAACGTAATAATATAACAGGTTATAGTGTCTAGGATTCTGGAGAGGGGGCATTGTTCCAGGGATTTGTCCGATTGCCAGATTGGAGTTAGGAAGGAATTTTTCCCTAAAATGAGGACAATTGGCTTCTACCTCATAGGGGTTTTTTGCCTTCCTCTGGATCAACACCTTAGCACAATAGGCTGAACTGGATGGACGTCTCGTCTTTTTTCAGCCTTACAAACTATGAAACTATGAAACTATGAAATTATGAATGATGGACAGAGGAAGGACTCCGGTAAGGGATCATGGGGTCCCGGTGCGCCCGAACAGGGCATACTATTGTGTTTTCTTTCTATCTCGAACGAGGTATATTTTTGTTTTCCCATGTCTGAATTGTGTTATATTGTAATATTGAGGTGGGCCATTGTGAAGACATAGAGTAATGTACATGTGTGGGAGGTGGGAAGGGAGAGGGAAAAAAAATTCAAAAATTCAAAAAAAAAATCACTGTGTGTGTGTGTGTTTCACGTGTGGGGTGTGTGTGCAGAGGTGGGGGTGCTTTTATATGGGGGGGCTGTGAGGGGGGATCCATGTGTATGTATAGATTAAGCTTGATGTCAGAAGATATGCTAGGTCTGGCTCGTGGGCAAATTGACGAGAGGTTTAGATTTAAATTTACAGCACTCTGGACCAGGTTTGGTGCTGAGCTGGTTGGTGGACTCTTTTCCTTTCGTTATATGTAAAAAGGACTGACTGGCCTTATTATATATTTTTTTGCTGACGCTAAAGCTTATTATAAGTTCTTATCTTTGCTGGGAAAGCTGTTGTAACTGTCTATGTTGCTGAGGCGCTATGTTGGATATTGTTAAATTATTTTATATTTTAATAAAAAAGATGCGCGGTTGGAAGAAGCGAATCACGGTATGCCTTGAAATATCTCAGACGCCGTAAATGATGGGACCACAGCTCTTGCGCTGTTAAATACAGCCCAATAAGCCCTCTTGATCGCTGCAAAGAAGAATCAAATCCGATGAGGGGGGCCGGAGATACAGGCGACCATAAATCTCTATGCAAACCCTATGCAGTGTTTGGTGATTGTTTGGAATAATCAAATCGCGGTATGCCTTGAAATATCCAGACACCGTAAATGGTGGGACCACAGCTCTGGCACTGTTAAGTACACCCCAATAACCCCCTTTGATCCCCAAAAAGGAAACAAATCTATGTAGGGGGCCGGAATACAGGCACCATAAACCCCATGCAAACCCTTTTGAATGCTTGTGTGATGCCGCTTTTGGAAGAAGCGAACCCCGGAAGCCTTGAAATATCTCAGGGCCGTAAATGAAGACAGGGGCCCCAAAATTTCCCCATTCACATTGTGGTAACCTAGATACCTAGTGGAAAGGGGGGGTTGTTTTGGGAAAGATATTTTTCAGCTTTAACCTGTTCAGGGTAGGGATGAGCGTTAAATCACAAAGTTGAAATCGAAATTTTTTTTAGGTTGATCGGAAATTTTCAAACACGCGATTTTTAGGTGAAAAATCGCCATAATCTTTACTTCGCGCCATTTCGGTGTTTCCCTGTAATTTTGGCGGCCACAAATCAGTTAGACATGGCGGGGTGAGCTGGGTTGGCGATATACTGGGTGTAGGTTTGCTTTGGGCTGGAAATCACCTGCCCTCGTTTGCATAGAACGCTTTTCCTTTTCTTCATCAGTTTTTCAGTGTCTCTCATTGAGCAGAAAGGTGCTAGACTCCCCTAATCAGCTCAGTCAGAGACACATTTTCCCCCTTTTTATTCATACAGACAATTATGTTTTTTAGGGAACATTGAACATGGGTTTAGTTTAGAGAATTTCATTTTTATTATTTTTAGACAAATTTTAAAGAAGCATCTGCGGTACAGCCGTGGGGGGGGGGGGGGAGGTAGGCAAAACACAGGAGGAGGCTTTTGAAAGGAGAGTGTATTTTGTGCACCCAGACTCATTTTTAACCGCATTGAAATGGCTTTGTTTTTCCATTTTTTTTGGCCACACACCTCGTACTGAGGTAAAATAGACCTTTTATTTTGTGCAGCCCCAGTTTTGTTCAAAACCCACCTTGTACTTAATTGGGATACAGAAATTTGCTAGAAATTGCAGGGGGAATTTCTAGTGCAAAACCGACCTTTTATTACCGAAAAATTTTAAATAGGTGTTTTTCACTTTGGCGCACCCCCAGTTTTGTTCAAAAGACCCAATTGTACTTATATTAGGATACAGAAATTTGCTGTAATTGCGGGTTATTTCATGGTCCCAAAACCCCCCTTTTAATTACCCCGAAAAAATTTTTGAATAGGTGTTTTTATTTTGGGCGCGCCCACTTATGTTAAAGGACCCCCCTTTTTACTTATTGTAAGCGTTACTCTGGTTCGGCCGCCCCCATTTGGCCCCCGCCGGGGGGACACCTCGCTCGGGGACGCCGCTTTGGTAAAGGGAACAGCAGGTCAACAAAATTTTCCATTAAAATCGGGTCTCAGCCATTTTTATTCCCCAATACACAAAACATTACAGCAAACAAAATAAATCATGGCCGTCCACCAAAACTAAAAACAAAGGGCCCCTCTCAGCGTGTCGGTCTACTACCCATCCCCAAAAAAAGTACTCACACTGTAAAATATAGTCCTTGGCCTGGTTTCTCTCAACCCCGGGGAGGGAAGAATCGGATACTCTCCTGGAAAAGCCTGCACACTTTCCCCACTGATGTTGCCACACTTCCCCCCCTGGCATACAAAGACCAGGCTTTTTTAAAAAACCCTTACTGAGCAACTCCCTAATTACCCCTGAGTAATTAACCTTGGTTACCCTTGTAGACTGTGACCTTCCTCACTGACAGACAAAAACTTGGTAACCCATAATTTTTAAACCAGCTGCTGCAGAACCTCTAGGGGCGGAGACATGCATCTTCTAAGGTGCACCGTCATATACCCCCCCCCTTTTGTAAAGGCCTTTTGGGCCCCTTTTCCCCTTTTGCAAAAACCCTTCCTCCGGGTCAAACACCTTTTGGGGGGTATCCATCCTGCAAGACACTCAGCAGGGGTTTACTTTGAGGGACGGGGGGGGGGGGGGGGGGGGGGGGGTTTTTTTTCTTTTCCAAGAGAGAGAAAGGGAGTTACCCAACAACCAAATATTTACCCCTTTTTTCCCCGCTACCGTGATTTGTTGCTCATTCCGGTAAATCTATTTTTTACCTGTTGCCAAGGCCGCCTCCCTAACAAGGATTGTGTTTCCTCTTTTTTTCCTCTTGTTCCTGAGCCGGGCTGATCTATCACCTGGTTCTCTCTGAACTTTACCGTCCCCCGGGGTACCCTCCCCTTCCTACATCCTCAATCAAACCGGATCAACCCCGATCTCCCCGCGGGTTCCCCAGCACTCATCAGGCTATTTTGGGCAACAGCCGGGTCCCAGCTTTCTTTTCCCAACCCAATAGAGCGGGATTGTCTTTGCACAAGTACAACTCACGACTACCCAAGTATCTCTACCATCACCACTGGTACAGAATTTTCCTAAATCGTCTGACGTACCCCTAAAGGACCAGTCAGTGTCCCCCAAATCCTGAAACTTTCTTATAATTTTCTTCACGATTATCTTTTGTCTTGAGTTCTGAGTCTGAGGACCCCCCTGGGCCTAGTTCTCTCCACTAAAAACCCCTTGGGACCTCACCTCCACAAAGGGGACTGCCCCAATCCCATGTATTTGACCTATATTCCGTTTCGCTTTCCCATTTTCCTTAACATGGGCCTATATATCCCTGCTCTGTAACCTTAAGACCCCCCATTGCATTCATCCTCTTCTCAAAACAATCCCCATTACGCTGGATTAAGACCCTCCGGCGGGGGAGGACGGGAACCCCTTTCCTAGGATCCTTTCCCACATTGTCTTACTGACACTCCACAGAGCCCTGACTTCCTTTCATGCACCCATGCTTGCAGGGTGTAGCCTTGCAACAATTTACCTCTTCTTGATCGCTAGTGGCGAAACACTTTGGTTTCTACTAGAGCGACATTGGTTTCACAAGACATGACAACACATTTTTCACTGGCTATCATTTCCCGGGCTCATAACCCTGCACTACACTCGGCCCACTATCCTTAAAGGGAAATGAACAGCCCCTTCTGCTATAGGTCTAGTAAAAAACTGGCACGACCCGAGCTGTACTGAGGTTAAAAACCACAGGGACTACATTACCTGCTCGGGTTGTGCTTTGTCCACAATACCACTGGGGGCATCTGCAACTTGCATTACACTCACGTTCAACAGTCGCTTGGCAGTGGAGACCCATTTACCCCGGAACCCGGAGCTTCACTTACAACGCGGGGCATTCATACTCATGACTTTTCCCCCCCCGGGAAAAGCATAGGATACCTTGTTCAATGGCAACCACCTTAGCTCCCCGGGGAAAGTCTTTAACCCCTTTTCTCCTGGTTATCTTTCAAAGGAACAAATCCTCTACAACACTCCAAGCCTGTTAAAACCCCAAACCCCTTGGGGGATACTTTTTGCTAGTTTGCTCCACGCTGGACTTTTTTCCAAATAACAGTTCACTCTCAAAAACCCAACATCATTTGTCCAGGACCCTTTTCCCTGGGCACCCTCATTAGTCTGTCTAAAGACTTAGCAGTCATGTGGGGGATTTTCCTTCACATCTCCCCCAGGGCAGCAGACGTCTGACTGCTACTGGGGGAAACCCCCCTTTTAGACAGGCGTTTTTTTAAAAAAAATAAAATTTTAATAGATATCATCATGCAATACATTGAGTCCACAGATTTACCATCCCCCTCCAACATCCTGAACGCTTCCTGGGGGCTTCGGCCTGGGGGCACCTCTGGGGCCTCCGGGGCCCAATCCTCACACAATTCATGTGTACGTTTAAGGTTCACTAATTTTATTATACAGGGGGAAAATCTTACCCCCTTTCCCGTCGGGTCTCCATGCTTTGGACAATGTCCCTGTACCTTCTACACTCTTGGGGGACATCCTCATCGCAGAGGTGGGATTCCACCCACGAACTCCCGCTGGGGGTGTGACTTCTCTGGTCCCTGGTGAAAAAAAAAGTCAACAACACCTCCTGTTTGTGGGACACCTCCCCGGACTCCCTCTGCTGCACGGTGGCACTGTTCCTGCGGATGAAGTTGGTTGCCCCTTTGGGAAAAGGCCGAAAAACAGGTCACTTTGCGACTCCCTTTTAGAGTGGGGACAATAGTTCGAGGGGGCCTTTCCCGGAAAAGGGGGCCCTCTCCATCTGGCGCCACCTTGGCCCCCCCAACGCCAAAGACGGAAAAATCTCGCCAAATATGATGTCCAGCCGCACTCCTCATATACCTCAAGCACATGATCACAGTCCCAAGAAAGTCTCAAAACAATAGTCCAGCCTTTCAGATTCTGGTTGGGTTTTAGAAAGGGTAATTTCTGGGCTACTCTGGAGACTTTTTCTCCCCTCCAGAACAAACCCTTAGTGGGATCCACCACTCGCATCCATCATTTTTTTTCTTTCCTCCTCAAATGGATTACCCTGGCCCGTTTCTGCTGTAGAGTTGGGTTGCTCCTGGCAACACCCGGGAAACCAGCCTTTGGACTTGCCTTTGCCCTGCCGGGCTTTTTAGCACCAGACCTTTGTCACAGCAACAGCCATGTACACACCCCTCCCGGACTTTGGTTGTTACAGCCATACATCTTTCCATAGCGAAAAAGAAATTTAGGCGCACCAGTCCCCCAGCTCACACAGTCCCCGTGCGGGGGCCTCTTATTTGCAGCAATCCTATGCAACCTCAGGATCAACACAAAATTCCTTTTTAATCACAGTCACTTTTAGAAGCAGTAATGGTTTGGCTGTGGGCCCTTTAAAATTTAAACCCCTGCAGCCCCAACACGTGCAAAATTCCCCCATCCACTTTTGGGTTTAGCACTCTTGTCCCATTCAATGGGGCCACACATGCCCAATTCTTGCGCCACTGCGCCACTTTGTTACTGTGTCAGTCCGAGGCCGACGTGCCCTTGCAACTCCACCATATGTAAACGTTCACTAGTGTTCGGCCCCATCTTGGGCCCGGCCTGGGGGACACTCTCCCCTCTGGGATGCCGCTTTGGTAAACGGAACAGCAGGCGACACAGGTTTCTCAATAAATCTGGTCCCGCAGCTTTAATTTTTCCCCAAAACAGCAAAACATATACGCATACAAAAAAATCCTAGGCCGTCCAGCCACAACTAAACGTACAGAGAGTCCCCCCTCACCTGGTCGGTCTACTACCCCGTCCCCACAAACATTATTCACTGTACAATATAGCCTTGGGCCCGTTTCTCTGAAACCTAGGGGGAAGAATTTAGGATACTCTCCCTGGACAAAGGCCTGCACAACTCCTCCCATATGTAGCCCCACTTTCCCCCCGGGATATGAAACCAGGCTATTTTAAAAGACCTTCAGCTGAGCAACTCTCCTAATTACCACCTATAATTAACCTTGGTTACCCTTCTAGACGCTGACCTTCCTCATGACAGGCCCAAAAGGAACCATAACTTGGAACTAGCTGCGCAGAACCTTAGTGGGGAACGCGATTCTAAGGTCGCACCGCACATTATATTTGGATACAGAAATTTGATAATTGCGGTTATTTATAGGTACAAAACCACCTTTTTTTTATCCGTATAAAATTTGAATAGGTGTTTTTCACTTTGGCCCCAGCCCCTTTTTTTTTCAAAAAACCCACCTTGTACTTATTTTTGGGAATACAGAATTTGTATAATTGGGTGATTTCATGGTGCAAAACCCCCCCTTTTATTTCTGTATAAATTTTGAATAGGTGTTTTTTAGTTTGGCGCAGCCCAGTTTTGTTCAAAGACCCACCTTGTACTTATATTATGATACAGAAATTTGCTAGTAATTGCAGGTGTATTTCATAGGTACAAAACCCACCTTTTATTATCCGTATAAATTTTGAATAGGTGTTTTTCACTTTGGCGCAGCCCATTTTTGTTCAAAGAACCACCTTGTACTTATATTAGGATACATAAATTTGCTAGTAATTGCAGGTGTATTTCATAGGTGCAAACCCACCTTTTATTATCTGTATAAATTTTGAATAGGTGTTTTTCACTTTGGCGCAGCCCATTTTTGTTCAAAGACCCACCTTGTACTTATATTAGGATACAGAAATTTGCTAGTAATTGCAGGTGTATTTCATAGGTGCAAAACCCACCTTTTATTATCCGTATAAATTTTGAATAGGTGTTTTTTCACTTTGGCGCAGCCCATTTTTGTTCAAAGACCCACCTTGTACTTATATTAGGATACAGAAATTTGCTAGTAATTGCAGGTGTATGTCATTGGTGCAAAACCCACCTTTTATTATCCGTATAACATTTAAATAGCTGTCTTTTACTTTGGTGCGGCCCAGTTTTGTTTAAAGAGCCTCCTTGTACTTAAATTTGAATACAGAAATTTTGTGGTAACTGCTGTTGTATTTCATTGGTGCAAAACCCACCTTTTATTATCCGTATAACTTTTAAATTACTGTATTTCTAGCAACTGTTCTCGTTTGTCATTGCTGTAAAAAACGCAATTTCTCATCCATGTAACTTCTGAATAGTTTTATTGCGCTCAGTGATACTCAGTTTGGCGCTAAAAGCGCACTTGTATGATATTTTGTTGAAAACTATCAATTCCTAGTCCTACTGGGCAGTTGTAAATCCCTGGGACTGAAGGGAGAACACTGTTGATTTTGTCTTATGGTTCTTCCACCAGACCGCATTTCACAGGTATTTGCTAGAAATAATTCAGTTTCTAATTCTAGTTGGCTGTAGGAAGTTAGAGGGATTTAAGAATAGCTGTGATTTGCCGTCTTTTAATAAGAGACTGTCAAAAACTTCCATACCTTCTTAAATTTTTATCTTTCTGAACATTGAGCGAAATGCAGGTGGTAAGTGAGCAAAGAGGGGTGTAGGACATGGAGGCAGAGGTACGAGAGAAGGTGCTCCTTCCAGTGCTGGCGACAACACGCAAGCCAGTGGATCGTCGGTTGCAGGACCGTCAGGCCTGTCATCGCTGGGTCAGGGACCTGTGAATCTCAGTAACGAACAGCGTCGCCAATCTGTTCTTCAGTGGTTAATGCAACCTGCATCCAGCAGTCTTACCTCCTCGTCCTCCCAGTCACGGCCACTTATGTCGACTTCATCTTCGTCCGCATCCGTCCAACATGAAGCGAAGGCAGCCCAAATGTCAACTCGTGTACCCACCACTGTGGATAATCCATTTTCTGAAGACCTCTTTGATGACAAAATGCGGTTGGGGTCAGAAGGCATTTCCAAAGATCAAGAGGCCAAAGAGGATGATTTTGTCTGCTCTGACGCCCAATAGCTGATGCCATCACAGGAGGAGAAGGAAGCTGGTCATTCGGCAAAAATCCCGGGCGGTCGGCAACGCCTTGCAGTGCCTGTTGCTTGTAGCCCGCAGCTCCAGGATGCAGAATGTCAGGACGAGGAAGTCACCTGTGTTGATGATGATGATGATGATGATGACGACATTGCGGATCCAACGTGGTCTTTTCAGCAGAATTTGCTTGCGAGCGCTTCATCACTGGACGAGGAGGAAGACGATGGGGTAGTGTCAGTACAGGTCCCACCTCAAAAAGGGAGAGGGCGGTCGCACAAGTCCGCTAAGATTATTCCGCCAGCCATGATCAGCGGAAACACCGCTCCTCGCTTATCGCCGTCGAAAAGGTCCAGGACCTCTCAAGCCTGGGCCTTTTTCAAGCAAGCCTCTGATTCACCCAGCGATGTCATATGCTGCCTTTGCCATAAACGCATCAGTAGAGGGAAGAATCTTAGGTGTTTAACTACCACCAACATGTCTAATCACATGCAGCGAATGCATGAGTTGAAATGGAGGGAACACTTGGCCAAAAAAGGCCACACCGATGCCGGGCTTCCAACCACTGTCACACCCTCTGTCTCCGCCTCCTCCTCCTCCGCCACCACCAAGCGTTCCTCAGCTGCCCATGTCTCTCAGAGTCATGATCAAGGATCAGCCTCCGCTTCAGCCTCCACCGTCGCCAGAGTACCACCAGCTCCACTAGAGCCCCTACCCCATCTCCTTCCACTAGTTTGATCTGCACACCGTACAGCGGCCAGTCTAGCAGCCAGTCTTCTGTCTACCAGGATTGGGAGCAGAAGAAACACTTTAACCCTAACCATCTCAAAGCCAAAAGCCTGAATGTCGGCATTGCCAGGCTTTTGGCCTTGGAAATGTTGCCTTTCCGTCTGGTGGACACAGATGGGTTCTGCCATGTCATGGCCCTTGCCTGCCCCCAATACCAGATGCCGAGCAGGCATTTCTTTTCCCAAAAAGCTGTCCCTGCCCTGGCCAGCCACGTGTCATCTAAAATTTCAAGCACGTTGTCTGCATCTGTGTCCGGCAAAGTCCATCTGACCACCGACACATGGACTAGTAATCACAGCCAAGGCCACCATATCTCTGTGACAGCTCACTGGTTGAGCTGGGTGGATGTCTCTGGTGGTAACGGTGACTCTCTGGCTTGGCGCCCACTCTTTAAAACCGCAGGGATGGTGCAGGGTTCTTTCTCCCAAGGTCCTCTGGTGGCATCACGTGCCCAGAGAAACCAGGCCGTGTTGAAATTAATCTGTCTTGTAGACCGTCCACACACAGGTCAGGAGCTGTGGACGGCTCTTCGCAACGAGACCGAGCGCTGGCTAGGTGACAAGAACCTTGTGTCAGGCAAGGTAGTGTGCGATAATGGGCGAAATCGGCTTGCCGCCCTTAAGATCGGTAGGCTGGAGCACATCCTTTGCCTGGCACATGTCATGAACCTCGAAATTTCTAAAGCGCTACCCGGGTCTGTACTGCCTGCTGAGGAAGGCTCGAGGTCTGAGCTCACACTTCCGCCATTCGCACCCTGCTTCGTCCCCCTGGCTGCGTTGCAGCATCAGCTCGGCCTTCCCGTCAACTGTCTCATTGTTGACGTGGCAACATGCTGGAATTCCACCCTCCACATGCTCCAGCAATTGTGGCAGCAGCGCAATGCCATTACGCAGTACGAAGTGACACATGGCCTGATAGCAGCAGTGCGGACCTCGGGGTGTTGAGCCACCGAGAGTGGAGGCAGGTGAAAGAGCTCTGCACCATCCTTGACAGTTTTGAAGAAGCCACCAAAATGGTCAGTTTCAGACAATGCCCTTGTCAGCATGAGCATTGTGGTATTCTTAGTTCTGGAACGATCGTTGGACACTCTGAAACATCAGGTCCCACCAGCGACGGAGGAGGAGACGGACACAGATGCGGACACGGAGCCTTTCTCTTAGTCGAATCCAGAAAGCCCGACAGTTTCACAATGTTATCAGTCTTCATTAGGCAGTGGTTCAGGTCCAGGGCTAGTGCAAGGCGGCGCCTCAGCTCTCAGGGTGCATCATCTGAGGCAAGTCAGGGCTGTGTTGAAGCTGTGCCGGAGGAAGCGGAGGAGGAGGAGAGGTATTCCTGGACACCCGCTTACCGACGTCCCTGCTTTGGAAAGAGGTTGGCACGAATTTGAGGCGGAGGAGGAAGATGAGGAAGATCAGTTTGCTAGTGCCCCTCGACCCAGAGGCTTGGGAAATCAAGGCTCCATCTCTCACATGAGTGCTTGGATGCTCCATTGTCTCCAACATGATCCTCGCATTAAGGCCATCAAAATGAACAACAGTTACTGGGTGGCTACCCTCCTCGATCCCTGGTACAAAGCAAAACTCAGCCCTTTCCTTCCACCCACCCAAATAGAGAGTAAAATGCAGGAATTGGAGACCGTATTGATTTATCAACTGGAGACAACTGTTGCCTCTGCTTCACGTTCTTCAAATATCACGGTGGAACAACGTCAGCAACGTGACAGCAGTAGAATGCCAAGCAGCAGCAGGCATTATGGCAGAAGCCTAATGGGTGACCTCTGGCAATCTTTATTTACCACCTCACCAACGCATGTAATGCAGGGCACACATACAACACACAGAGACCGGCTTAAGATCATGGTGCACGACTATCTGCATCTCAACACCGATGTTTTTGGATGTGTTCCTGACCCAATCAACTTCTGGGTATCCAAAATGTATGAATGGCCCGAGCTCGCTCGTCACGCCATAGAGGTGTTGTCCTGCCCAGCAGCCAGCATCATATCTGAGCAGACCTTCAGCACAGCTGGAGGAGTCATTACAGACAAACGCATCCGGTTTTCCACAGATAATGTGGATCGTTTGACTTTCATCAAGATGAATCAGGCATGGATCTCTGATGATGTTTTGGCCCCAATTGCCGAGATCACCGATTAGTTGCCGGTCTACTTCACATTCCTCTTCCAAAAGAAACGGTCCTCTTGAAATTTTTTTTAAAAAATGATAATTTCTTACTGCAATTTTTATTCTCAGTTCCCAAAAGTTCATTTTGCTGGTTTTGCAGTTAAGAGACTGTAAAAGACACCAAGGTTTCATGAAAAAACCGTATTCCATTTACTCACTTTATCTTTAGAATTTTTCGCATTGTCAATGGTTTTGGGGTCATGGTGCTGTGAGATACAGCTATAATCATGGTCCTTTTGAACAGAAATGTGGTTTCTAAGTGGCATTTCTCCCTCACAATTTTTAACAGTGGCTGAGATTTTTATAATTTTTTGGGTGATGCTGCTCTGAAATGCAGCAATACTACAGATCCTATTCTAAAAAATGTGGTTTCAAACAGACATTTGTTCTTCACAATTGTCAACAGTGGCTCAAGGGTCATGTTTTGAATTTTTGGGGGCATGTTGCCGTGAAATGCAGCTATACTACAGGTCCTATTCTAAAAAATGGGGTTTCTAACAGACATTTGTTCTTCACAATTTTCAACAGTGGTTCAAGGGTCATGTTTTGAATTTTTGGGGGCATGTTGCTGTGAAATGCAGCTATACTACAGGTCCTATTCTAAAAAATGTGGTTTCTAACAGACATTTGTTCTTCACAATTGTCAAGAATGGCTCAAGGGTGTTGTTTTGAAATTTATGGGGCATGGTGCTGTCAAAAACAGGAATAGGTAGGACACTGTTAATAGACACATATTGCAAAATTACTTGTTTTTGCAAGATCTTTAACATAGCTAGCAATCCCTGTAGTGAGACAACCCAATTAATACAATTAAAAAAAAGAGAAACAAAGACGTGGTGGGATACCATCCTAAAAATGGTGGTTCAAAGACTCCTTTTTCTGGCATTTTTTAATCTGTGGGTCAGACAGGTTTAAGAGTCATGCTTGCGTTCCAGGACAGGGATAGTCAATGTCCAGATCAAGTAAAATGATGGTTCAAATAATACTGCCTTCTGGCACTTTTTAATTTGTGGGTCATGCAGGTTTAAGGGTCATGCTGTGGTACAAGACAGGGATAGTGAATAGTCTGTGAGTTTTTTTCTGAGACTCTTGTTGCCTAATTGTGTTGCCTAAGATGTAGCACATATCCATTTTACTGTTATGGATGTTAATTCCAGCTTCTTCAGCCCTGTTTGGGTGTAAGAATGAAGGTGTTATTCCTCTCCCATAGACTGTAATGGTCATCGGCGATTATCTATTATCGGATATCGGATATCGGCATGATAATTGACAATATCGACTATCGATCTGATGACTATAGTTCCTAAAGAAGCATTTATGCTATCTATCATACATGAAAAAACTTTGAGATTCTTGGTTCACATATTTTTGATCAAAAAATGCTTAAGCTGCCCACGAACTTACAACGTGATCTCAGGTCGGGCAGTCCTACGCTATCTTTACCTCTCAATAGAGCCAAATCCAGGCCTCTCACTGGGTCAAAACGACCTCCATTATCCAGAGAGAAAGAAAATTAAAAAAAAACAACAAACCTGCAAGCTGCACTCTTATAACAGCCTGTGAAAGTGGGCGTGGTGCAGAAAACCAAAATGGAGGCACCCCTTCCTCCCCATATAGATTAAAAACAATATACGCCAAATACAACGTATGGTTCTGCACAAAAAAAAAATTCTGAAAAAACACTATGCGAACCTGGGTGCCACTGGCAGGGTTGCAGCATATATATATATATATATATATATATATATATATATATATAATTATATATATTATATATATATATATATATTATATATATATATACACACGCACACCACTACCAGCGGCACATGACTCCAAAAAGGGGCAATATATTACATGGAAATCCCTAAAGAAGCATTTATGCTATCTATAATACATGAAAAAAACTTTTAGATTCTTGGTTCACATATTTTTTATAAAAAAATGCTTAAGCTGCCCACGAACTTACAACGTTATTTTTTCAGAAATTTTTTTTTTTTGTGCAGAACCATACGTTGTATTTGGCGTATATTGTTTTTAATCTATATGGGGAGGAAGGGGTGCCTCCATTTTGGTTTTCTGCACCACGCCCACTTTCACAAGCTGTTATAAGAGTGCAGCTTACAGGTTTGGTGTTTTTTTATTTTCTTCCTCTCTGGATAATGGAGGGTCGGTTGGATCCAGTGAGAGGCCTGGATTTGGCTCTATTGAGGGGTTTAAAGATAGCGTAGGACTGCCCGACCTGAGATCACGTTGTAAGTTCGTGGACAGCTTAAGCATTTTTTGATAAAAAAATATGTGAACCAAGAATCTCAAAGTTTTTTTCATGTATGATAGTTAGCATAAATGCTTCTTTAGGGATTTTCATGTAATGTATGCACTTTTTGCAAGTCGGTGTGCCGCTGGTAGTGGGGGTGCGTGTGTATATTGTATGTATGTGCCGCAACCATGCCAGTGGCACCCAGGTTGGGCATAGTGTTTTTTCAGATTTTTTTTTTTTTGTGGCAGAACCATAAGTTGTATTTGGCGTATATTGTTTTTAATCTATATGGGGAGGAAGGGTTGGCCTCCTTTTTGGTTTTTTTCTGAAACCACGCCCACTTTCACAGGCTGTTATAAAGAGTGCAGCTTGCAGGTTTGGTGTTTTTTTTTTTTCTCTCTCTCTGGATAATGGAGGTCGGTTTTTTTGGCCCCAGTGAGAGGCCTGGATTTGGCTCTATTGAGAGGTAAAGATAGCGTAGGACTGCCCGCCCCTGAGATCCGTTGTGAGTTCGTGGGCAGCTTAAGCATTTTTTGATCAAAAATATGTGAAAAAGAATCTCAAAGTTTTTTTTATGTATGATAGATAGCATAAATGCCTCTTTAGGATTTCCATGTAAGGGTATTGCCCTTTTTGCAGTCGTGTGCCGCTGGTAGTGGTGTGCGTGTGTATATGTATGTATGTGCCGCAACCCTGCCAGTGGCACCCAGGTTCGCATAGTGTTTTTTCAGAAAAATTTTTTTGTGCAGAACCATACGTTGTATTTGGCGTATATTGATTTTAATCTATATGGGGATGAAGGGGTGCCTCCATTTTGGTTTTCTGCACCACGCCCACTTTCAGTGGCTGTTATAAGTGTGCAGTTTGCAGGTTTGGTGTTTTTTTTAATTTTCTTTCTCTCTGGATAATGGAGGTCGGTTGACCCAGTGAGAGGCCTGGATTTGGCTCTATTGAGAGGTAAAGATAGCGTAGGACTGCCCGACCTGAGATCACGTTGTAAGTTCGTGGGCAGCTTAAGCATTTTTTGATCAACAATATGTGAACCAAGAATCTCAAAGTTTTTTCATGTATGATGACTATAGTTGACTCAATCGCTCATCACTAGTCATGAGTTCAAATCCCCAAAGCGGCTGTTGTCTTTTTAAATTTTCACATGCCCTGCCCCCCCCCCCCCCTTTCACATTCTTGCTTTATGCCAGGTACCATTTTAATTAGATTTTTAGGATTTCAGTATTAGAAAAATGCCAAAAAGTGCATAGGGCTGACTCAATTAAATCTCTGATATTTCCGTCACATTTGAACATCACCCCAATCCCAAGCGCAATACCATTTACTATGAAAGGATTGATGGTAGGAAAGGGGGAGTAGGAATCCTCAAAAACTGTTTTGACTTGCCACTTAGTGTAGGGACTGGCAAAACACTGGGTAGTGAAATGGGGGTGGAAAATGCAAAGGTGGTTGTAAAGGGGTTAAAAGGTAGAGAGGGTACAGCAGGAAAAAGGGGACCGGAGAGGATAAATAGGGGGAATGGAGAGGATAAAGAGGGTGGATAAAAGGGTGAAAGGAAGAGAGGGTACACCAGGAAACAGGGGTATCAGATAGATTGGATAATGCACAGGCAAGTGTATAGGGGGATGGTTGAGGGAGGGGTTTAGGGGTGAAAGGTAGAGATTGTAATCTTGTTAATAGAGGGCATGGGGTGTAGAGATAAGTGTGTAGAGGATAGACAGATAATGCACAAGTGGATTGTAGAAGGGGGTGCACAAGTAAAGGGGGTTGTTAGTTACGGGTGTAGAAAATAAAGAGGTTAGATATGGTGTTATAAGAGAGGATAAATAGGGACATGGAGAGGATAAAGAGGGTAGATAAAGGGAAAGAGGTGAAAGGTAGAAAGGGTACACCCGGAAATAGGGGGATCGTATAGGTTGGATAATGCACAGGTGGGTGTAAAAGGGGATGGTAGAAGGGGGGGATAAAGGGGTGAAAGGTAGAGAGGGTACACCAGGAAAGAGGGGGCACGGGGGAGGAAAGATAAGTGTGTAAATGGTAGAGGGTGCAGGTGGATGATAGAGGGGGGTGCACTGGTAAAGGCGTGGGTTAGATAAGGGCCCTTATTGTCTTGTCAGTCCATACAGTGGATATACTTTTCAGTCAAAACAGTTTTTGTGGATTCCTATTTCTCTTTCCCACCATCACCCCTCCTTTCATCTTATCTAGTGTTGCGCTTGGGGTGACGTTCAAATTTGAGAGTAATAAGTAGTGGGGTGCTCGGGGAAATCGCGGTGGTTGAACAGGGAAAGTGGGTGGATAGGGGTATTAAGGAATAACAAAGAGGAGTACAGTGAAATGTGGCTAGATGGATGAGGTTGGGTAGCAACAAAAGGAATGGATAGGGATAAAACAGAGATGCAACAGATAAAGGGTTATCAGATTGGAGAGGAAAGGGTGCAAACAGAAAAGTTTCAGAGGGCAATAGAATAAAGAGGGAGACTACGGAAAAGAGGGCTAAAGCATGAACTCGGGGTGGATAAAGAAAGGTGTAGAGGATGACTAGAGAAAAAAGGGGGGATGGTGGCTGGCTTACATACTATTAGAGGTGTCCACATTATTCCACACTCCAAATGGGGGTGGTTAAGAGGGGTGGTAGAAGGGGTAGTTAAGGGTAGGGAGCATAAACCAGGAATTGGGGGTGTGGAGAGAAAATGTGTAGAGAGGTAATGCAATGGGGGATGGGGGGAGTACACAGGGGGGGGGTTGATACGGGAGGGAGGAGAGATAATGGGAAAGGATAAGAGGGTGGTGGAAGGGCAGAGAGGGACACCAGGAAATAGGGGGAGGGGAATAGGTTGGTAATTAAGGTGGGGGGTAAAGGGGAGGGTTTAGGAAGGGACACCAGGAATGAGTGGGCACACAGGTGGAGAGATAAGTGTGTAGGAGTTAAAGGGGTAATGCCAAAGGTGAAGGGGTAATGCACAGGTGGATGCTAGAGGAGTGGTTTGATAAGGGTGTAGAAAAAAAAAGAGGGTAGATATGGTGATGTAGCATTAAAATAAGATGAATACAGGGAAAAAAGTGGGTGATGAGGTTGGATGAATTAGGGTGGCTAGGGGTTGGAGTTAGGTTTTAAGCCAGCCACCTTCCCCCCTTCTTTCTGTAGTCATCCTCTACACTCTTATTTATCCCCTTTTTTTCCCTAGCCTCCCTCTTTATTCTCTAGCCCTCGTAAACCCATATCCACCCCCCCCCTTTTCCCCTACCACCCTTTTTCTGTTTGCACCCTTTCCTCTCCAATCTGATAACCCCTTCCACCCTCTTTTTTATCCCTCTCCATTCCCTTTTTCACTACGCACCCTCATCCCCTCTAGACCACATTTCACTGGACTCCCTTTGTTGTCCATTAATACCCCTCTTTTTTACCCTTTTCCCTGTTCCCCCCACCACGATTTCCTCGTGCACCCCACTTTATATTACCCTCGAATTTGGAAGCAACCCATTCAAAGCACATCACTTTGTTAAGGGACCAAAGGAGGGGTGATGGGGGGGAAAGAGAAAAAAGGAAAAATCCCAAAAAAACTCTTTTGACTTTCAAGTATACCAGTGTACGGACTGGAAAGACAATGGGGCCCATAAACATGGGTTGGGCAGCTTGCAAGTCTTGCCCAAAATTTTCATCTTATACCTCATGTTTGATATCATTTTTTTCAGGATTCCGTTTGCCCTTTTATAGTAGGGAAAATGGGGTCTTAGTATTTGGTGTTGGGCACATGGAGTATGCTGGGCATCCCAATCAATGGAATATGCTGTGAGCCAGCCACCTTCATACCCCCCATTTTAGCCACACTCTTTATCCTCTACACTCTAATTTTTCCACCCACAGTTCTTTTCTTATCCAGCTTTATCCCCTTTTTCCCATTATCACCCTCTTTATTTTTTTTCGGATGTTGTTTGGTTTCTTTGATCTGGAAGCAGGGGCGGGTGTCAGTATTTTGTGTTTGGTATTTTGAGAATGATTAGCAACCGACACAATGGTATAGTATAAGCATCACCTATAGTTTGGAAGCCAGCATGGTGCATAACACTTAACCATATGGCTGGCCACACTGTAGAAATCTTTGTAGGTGCATTGTAATTCTAGCAATCACATTCCCTCATGTATTAGTAGCTGTGTGAGTGGTTGTTTATCAGTTGTTTTACACCTGAGCAGTATTCCCTGTATGGCAGTGCTGCTCTTTCACATGCTGGTGTGAACTGGTTTTTATCTTATGTGCTGTTATGTACTAAGCAGTTGCTCCCCTCATGGATAGTAGGTGTGTGAGTGATTGTTTATCAGTTTTCTGCATTTTTATAGTGTCTCCCAAGTGGCACTGAGTTTTTTTTTTGACCTGCCTCTTGAACAATGCATATGGCCTTGGTTTCTGTGATTTTAAAGGGGGAGTAGGGACAAGGGATAAAGGTGGTGGGGGAAGGTAAATGGACGTGTAAGGGAAGGTTTTAGGGAGCTTGTAGGGGGTAAGCTAAACGTGAGTAGATGGGTGACAATAGGGTTAAAAGGGGGTTGGGATGAAAGGAGAGGAAAGAGTAGACAGGGTTTAACAGAAAAAGGGGGCAGGGAAGTTTTTTGGGGTAGGTAGCTGGAGAGGAGAGTAAGAAAAGGGGTCGAGGAAAGAGAGGTGGTTAATGGAAAAGGGTAGGTATATGTGCCTGAGGCTTGTAAGGGTGGCTAAAGCCGGAATTACAGAGAAAATGTTGTTGATAAAAAGGGATCAAGGGACAAAACAGGGTCAACAAAATAGGAAGCAGTGAGTAAGAGAGCTGTAATCATATGACAGGGAGCAGCAGCCATTTTATTGAACAACTCTTTTTTTCACCCCATTTGCACCTGTTTTTCTCATGACGTCCTCCCATCGACTGTAAAAAGTCCTACCCTCAAGAAAAAGCTACCCTATTTAATCAGCCCTCCCTATATTCTCTACACATTTATTGCCACACTCTAATTTATCACCATATCTACCCTCTTTATTTTCTACACCCCTATCTTACCACCCGCTTCACCTGGGCAACCACCCTCTACCATTCACCTATATATTACCCCTCTACCAACTTATCTCTCCATCCCATTGCCCCTCAGTACCTTTCTTACCCCCTTTACACCCACCTGTGCATTATCCAATGCCCTATTTATCTTCTCCATGCCCCCTATATAATCTCTCCTAATACCACAAGAAACCACTGTATTTTCTACACTCATAGCTATCCTGTTCACCAACACGTCTAAGATCCATCTGTTCTCACCATTCCTATTGATAGGTGTTTCAGCATAAGAGGCCTGGTGGCGCACCATGCACAGTGACAGTGCTGGTATGTGGGAGCTTGTGAGTTTACTTCATTTGTCAAGCGCTTGCGTGTATTTTTATTTTAGAAATTCAAATCCCCGACTGAAGACGTGGAGACCAAAAAGGCATCATCTACAGTAGATCTGAGTGATACCTAAGTGGTAAAGTTAACTGACATTGGCTTTCATTAAGCAACGTGAGCACTTGTTCCTTAGGTGCAAACTCCCGAATCCCATGAAATCCCCGTTGTGTTTTGTATAGAGATTGAAGACATGGGGACCAAAACTTCCCATTCACATTGTGGTAACCTGAGATAGCCTAGTGGTTAAAGGGGTTTTGCCACGATCTCATTTTCATACCTCCTGCATCCAGCTCTTCAGGTCTGTGTGCTCAGAAGGGGGCGTGTGTGATTTGTTTGAATTACATATCATGTGACCCAGCAGGATGACACCACCAGGCCTTTCCACTCTGTAGTCAAAGAAAGGTCTGTTTATTTACAGAGGTACAAGTAGCTACACTGTAGCCTAGAGGCAATGCTATTTAACCTCCTGACACAAGGGTCCTGGGTTCAAATCCCTGCAGGAACCAGACCCGTGGATTTTTTTTTCTTTATCAATACACTATATCTCATTGAGGTTTCTTTTTTAATTTATTTGCACTGTTTGACTTATTAATAAGGAGTACAGAGGATGGGAGTAGAATGACAGCACCTGGGGGTTGAACACTCAGTAGCTGTCTGAGAGCAGAGGTTATGTCTGGGCATGTGCGACCAGGCCTGAGGAGCTTGCAGCCCTGGTTGTATCCCCTGGAGACGGGCTGTAAACAATGGATCACTAAAAGGGCAGCTAAACCAAAAACGGTTCAGAATTTTTAATAAGGATGAATGGTGAAAATGTTTATTATTTAATTTGCAAGCTTTCCACGTCAATTTTACTTCGTGGCAAAACCCCTTTAAGGTGGTTGCTTGGGATAGATAGGTTCTAGTCTTTACACCTGTGTCATGAGTTCTAATCCCCAAAGCGGCTGTTGTCTTTTTAAATTTTCACATTCTTGCTTTATGCCAGGTATCGTTTTAATTTGATTTTTAGGATTTCAGTATTAGAAATATGCCAAAAAGTGCATAGGGCTGAGCCCAATTAAATCTCTGATATTTCCCTCACATTTGAACATCACCCCAATCCCAAGCGCAATACCAGTTACTATGAAAGGATTGATGGTAGGAAAGGGGGAGTAGGAATCCACAAAAACTGGTTTGACTTGCCACTTAGTGTAGGGACTGGCAAAACAATGGGCAGTTAAATGGAGGTGGAGAATGCAAAGGTGGTTGTAAAGGGGTTGAAAGGTAGAGAGGGTACAGCAGGAAAAAGGGGCAGGAGAGGATAAATAGGGGCAATGGAGAGGATAAAGAGGGTGGATAAAAGGGTGAAAGGAAGAGAGAGTACACCAGGAAACAGGGGTATCAGATAGGTTGGATAATGCACAGGCAAGTGTAAAGGGGGATGGTAGAGGGGGTGGATAAGGGGGTGAAAGGTAGAGATTGTACACAAGGGCATGGGGTGTAGAGATAAGTGTGTAGAGGAGAGACAGATAATGCACAGGTTGATTGTATAGGGGGTGCACAAGTAAAGGGGGTTGTTAGTTAAGGGTGTAGAAAATAATGAGGATAGATATGGTATTATAAGAGAGGATAAATAGGGACATGGAGAGGATAAAGAGGGTAGATAAAGGGAAAGGGGTGAAAGGTAGAAAGGGTACACCAGGAAATAGGGGCATCGGATAGGTTGGATAATGCACAGGTGGGTGTAAAAGGGGATGGTAGAAGGGGGGGATAAAGGGGTGAAAGGTAGAGAGGGTACACCAGGAAAGAGGGGGCACGGGGGAGGAGAGATAAGTGTGTAAATGGTAGAGTGGGTAATGCGCAGGTGGATGATAGAGGGGGGTGCACTGGTAAAGGCGTTAGTTAGATAAGGGCCCTCATTGTCTTGTCAGTCCATACAGTGGGTATACTTTTCAGTCAAAACAGTTTTTGTGGATTCCTATTTCTCTTTCCCACCATCACCCCTCCTTTCATCTTATCTAGTGTTGCGCTTGGAGTGACGTTCAAATTTGAGGGTAATAAGTAGTGGGGTGCTCGGGGAAATCGCGGTGGTTGAACAGGGAAAGTGGGTGGATAGGGGTATTAAGGAACAACAAAGAGGAGTCACAGTGAAATGCGGCTAGATGGATGAGGTTGGGTAGCAACAAAAGGAATGGATAGGGATAAAACAGAGGGTTTAAGGGGTTATCAGATTGGAGAGGAAAGGGTGCAAACAGAAAAGAGGATACGAGTTAAGAGGGCAATAGAATAAAGAGGGAGACTACAGAAAAGGGGGCTAAAGCATGAACTCGGGGTGGATAAATAAAGGTGTAGAGGATGACTAGAGAAAGAAGGGGGGATGGTGGCTGGCTTACATACAATAATAATAATCTTTATTTATATAGCGCCAACATATTCCGCAGCACTTTACAATATAGAGGGAATAAGCATAGACAAACCAGACATTACATTATAAAAAAGATACTGACAAATGAAACACAAGGTGTGAGGGTCCTGCTCGCAAGAGCTTACAATCTATTAGGGTGCATGGGTGAAACAAAGGCTGACAAGTGCTTGGTTTACAATGGACCAGCCATGTTACATAAATATGGGGTAGTATACATAAATGTGGATGAACCTGCCATCCCAACCATTACATCTATATACAGATAAGTGCCTGTGGGTGCCAAAGTGCAGGAGGTGACGAATCTGTGACAGAATTTGGGGAGTTGACAATTAGGGATCTTGATAGGCTTGTAGAGGTGTCCACATTATTCCACACTCCAAATGGGGGTGGTACAGGGGGGTTGTAGAAGGGGTAGTTCAGGGTAGGGAGCATAAACCAGGACGTAGGGGTGTGGAGAGAAAATGTGTAGAGAGGTAATGCAAAGTTGGATGGGGGAGTACACAGGGGGTGGTTTGATAAGGGAGGAGGAGAGATAATGGAGAGTATAAAGAGGGTGGTGGAAGGCAGAGAGGGTACACCAGGAAATAGGGGGAAGGAATAGGTTGGATAATATACAGGTGGGTGTAAAAGGGGATGGTAGAGAGGGTACACCAGGAATGAGTGGGCACACAGGGGGAGAGATAAGTGTGTAGGAGGTAAAGCGGTAATGCCAAAGGTGAAGGGGTAATGCACAGGTGGATGCTAGAGGGGTGGTTTGATAAGGGTGTAGAAAAAAAGAGGGTAGATATGGTGATGTAGCAATAAAATAAGATGAATACAGGGAAAAAGGGGGTGATGAGGGTGGATGAAATAGGGTGGTTAGGGGTTGGAGTTAGGTTGTAAGCCAGCCACCTTCCCCCCTTCTTTCTGTAGTCATCCTCTACACTCTTATTTATCCCCTTTTTCCGTAGCCTCCCTCTTTATTCTCTAGCCCTCGTAACCCGTATCCACCTCCCCCCCTTTTTCCCTACCCACCCATTTTTCTGTTTGCACCCTTTCCTCTTCAATCTGATAACCCCTTCAACGCTCTTTTTATCCCTATCCCTTCCCTTTTTCACTACGCACCCTCATCCATCTAGACCGCATTTCACTGACTCCCCTTTGTTGTCCCTTAATACCCCTCTTTTCACCCTCTTTCCCTGTTCACCCACCACAATTTCCTCGTTATTACCCTTTAATTTGGACGTCACCCCATGCCCAAGCGCATCACTAGTTAAGACCAAAGGAGGGGTGATGGTGGGGAAAGAGAAATAGGAATCCACAAAAAGTCTTTTGACTTTCAAGTATACCCAGTGTACGGACTGGAAAGACAATGAGGGCCCATAACATGGGTTGCCAGCTTGCAAGTCTTGCCCAAAATATTATCTTATACCTCATGTTTGATATAATTTTTTTCAGGAATCCGTTTGCCCTGTT
The DNA here is from genome assembly GCA_025379985.1 of Phyllomedusa bahiana. NCBI lineage: Eukaryota > Metazoa > Chordata > Amphibia > Anura > Hylidae > Phyllomedusa > Phyllomedusa bahiana. Next base: position 18,914 of record JAODAL010022250.1, on the reverse strand, counting down.
ATACTAGGGAAAATGGGGTCTTAGTATTTGGTGTTGGGCACATGGAGTATTCTGGGCATCCCAATCAATGGAATAGTATGGGCGTCACCAATATGCTGTGAGCCAGCCACCTTCATACCCCCCATTTTAGCCACACTCTTTATCCTCTACACTCTAATTTTTCCATCCCCAGTTCTTTTCTTATCCAGCTTTATCATCTTTATCCCAATCCACCCTCTATATTTTTTTTTCAGGATGTTGTTTGGTTCTTTTTTTTTTTTTTTAAAATTGTTTTTATTAAGAACTGCATATAAGAAATACATTAGACAGTTAAGCCATATGTAAAAAGTGATGAAAATACATTACAATCAAGTAAAATGACATTAGATAATTAACAGTTACATTTCCGAGTGATTGTACATGATATATCAGAAGCTAGTAATACGAATCTCTAGTGCAGTCTCTTCTTTTTCCGTTTTCCAACTTTATAACCTAAACTTTAACTTAAACTAAAGAAGCAGCAGAGCGACTACGTACTCCTCATCTTCATCATATGAACTGTTCCACAGATCAAACTATGATAGAGGACCTAGTAGCTAGGCTCCATCCCTCCTTCTCATTCCTTTTTTGCTCTTGTCCGGATCCCCCTGCTCACATCCCCCCTATGAAGGCTCATCAAGGTATGTTACCCAGGATGCCCGCCTGTCCGTTTAATTTTGGTTGTTTATAAGTGCCTCAACTCGGATGACCATCAATAACCTCTTGTAATACCAAACATGCCCAACTATATAGACAACTATTCATCTATTATCATTAAGGCCAGATTTGTTGTAAGTAATTCAGTCATCGCTGACCCTCTCTCATCTCCATCCCTTACGATTTCAGTCAGCGGCTCCCTACCCGCGATTTGTTGTCTCAAATACCAGGATGTCATTCCAAAACATATCTGTAATGTTTGCCTCGCTTGATGCGGGAAGTGTGCTATGATTGGGCCCCAAAGCGTAAAGAATTTTTCTACCTTCTTTTCTTTATGCTGTGCTGCTTCTATCCAATCCATCCGTAGTAGAAACAAACATTTCTCCAAAAAGAGTTTGAAGGTTGGACTAGTTGGCTGGAGCCATACCTGTAGTACGGCCTTTCTAGCTGCCGCGGCTAATATATGCAGCAAACGAGACTCTGCTCGCGTGTAATTAGAAGCCTCCGATTCCCCGCATCCAAAGAGTGCCCATGCCGCAGAACCCTCAAAATTCGCTACAATACACTCCCGTATGCAGCGGATAATAGTTTCCCAGTATTTCTGTAACTTGGGGCAGCTCCAGAGGCAATGATAGAGGTCCGCTCCAGAGGAACCACATTTAAAGCAGTCACTACTAGCGTATTTTCCCATTTTAAACCCCTTGGCAGGTGTCAAGTATGCGTTATGTGCTACTTTTATGTCCATTTCCGTATATCGCACCGAAGGCAGGTATTTATGAGTGCGTCGCATCGCGTCTAAGATGCGTCCTGGAGTTAGTTCTGGATTTTTTTGTTCTCACTTCGCTATCTGTGAAGGGCTAGAGACATAATCTATCTCGTCCAAAACATATCTGTATATAGAGGACAGGTGTGAGCGTCTGGTGGCAGGTGCAAGGATGATTTGTTCAAACCCCGGGTCCCAGTCCGGCTCCCTCAGGTGTCGCAGTACAGATATGCAATAGCTGCTAGCTTGCAGGTAGTTAAAAAAAGGTATAGATATTGATGGATATATCTGCTGCAGCTCGCTGAATGAGTACGGTTGGCGTGTTGTGCAATTTATCCATTGCTCCACAAACCCCAGTCCTTCCCGATATAATCTAAGAAACACTGTAAGTGGCATTCCATTCTGAAATCCGGGGTTGAGGGTCAGAGAAAGGCGGGTAGAGTAGTTGGGGGACATCTGTTTTTGGCGCCTTATTTTATTCCAAGCTTTCCAGACTGGCATCAATAGGATGTCAGTGCGAAGATTCACAGGGATCCTTTCAAACGGGAGGTGTAAAAAGTTTACTAACAATATATTAGGCAGAAACAATCTATCTAGAGAACTGCTTGTAAATATTTCCGTGCCCTGAGTCCAATACGTCATATACCTGCCCAGTGCCGCCAGATTATATAATCTCACATTAGGAAAGCCAAGACCTCCATTCGCCTTTGTTTGGCATAGTATATGTAGTGGAACCCGTGCCCTCTTTCCACCCCAAATATATGTACGGTAGAGAGCATTTTTTTTTTTTTATCTTTGGGGCTAATATAAATTGGCAACATCTGAAACAGGTACAACAACCTAGGGAATTCTATCATCTTAATAAGGTTGGCTCTCCCCATAAAGTTCAGAGGTAGCCCAGCCCAGGATTTTAAACTGCGGTCTGCGGCTGCTATGTATTTATCGAGATTAGCCCGGTATATTTGAGTGGGGTCTCTGGTGAGTAATACTCCTAAATATCGTAACGAGGAGGCACACCATTGTATCTCATGTGCCATAGCCCATAGAGGTTTCGCTGGTCCCTTCAGGAGGAGGCCCTCACTCTTATCCACATTAATCTCGTAACCAGAGAGTCGTCCCTTAGTCCTTATCGCTGTCCTTAAGGTTTTTTTCGGGTTTGCTATCATCAGTAAGAGGTCATCCGCATAAGCAGTCAGTTTTATCTCCCTGCCGTCTTTTATGATACCTTGGAACATTTGGTCTTGGGTTATATAGTATAGAAGTGGGTCCATAGAGAGGTCAAATAAAATGGGTGACAAGGGGCATCCCTGCCTTACTCCCCTAAATAGATCAATGGTCTGGGATAATTGGCCATTCAATAATAATGTGGTGGAACAATTGCGATGTAGGTGGTCTAAGAACTTTAAGAATATGGACCCAAAGCTCCGTCGTGCCAGGGTGGCGTCCAGGAACGGCCATGATACTTTATCGAACGCTTTCTCAGCGTCGAGACTCAGGAGCATAGATGTTGGATGGTCTGCTTCCCGTGCTGTCATTATCGCCCCGGCCGCCACCCTGACATTCCGGACAGAATGTCGCTCGGTGATGAATCCCGTTTGATTAGGGTGGGAGATGGCCGGCAAAAATTTCTGAAAGCGGTTAGCGATAATTTTAGCTAATAATTTGTAGTCATGATTGAGTAGGGAAATTGGCCTGTATGACGTTAGAAGTGTAGGGTCCTTGTTTGGCTTCACAATCAGGGTAGTTCTAGAATCAAAAAAAGACTCCACCTCCTGAGAGCAGAGGAAAATATCATTAAATAAATTGGTCAGGTATGGTGCAGTTTCAAATTTAAGAATCTTATAGAACTAGGCTGAAAAGCCATCCGGCCCTGGTGCCTTCCCATTAGAGGTGGTAGTTATGGCATTTCGGACCTCCTCCTCAGATATTTCCCACTCTAGGTCTAGGCGATTTTCCTCTGTTATGCCTGGTAAGCGTATGCTGTCTAAAAAGGCGGAGACCTCGGTTTCGTCATAGGGGTTCGCTCTATACAGCATCTCATAATAATTTATGAATGCTTGTTCTATAGCTTCTGGGCTTGCGAGCAGGCGGCCCGACTCCGGGCATTTTATTGACGCTATCGGACGTTGCGGTTTCCATGCCTTAGTCATTCTGGCTAATAATGCTCCCTGTCTGCCTCCCTATCTATAAAACCTGTTCTGGACGGCCCTGACATGCCACTTCGCCTGCCCCTGCAGAAAAGTTTCTAATAGCTCTCTGGCTTCCCGGTACTGTGCTTTTGTTTGTGGGGTGGGGTTGGTCGCATGTGCGTCCTGGGCCGCTCTGAGCCTTTCGTGCAGGATGTTGAATTTATTGTCTGATTCTCTACGTTTAGCACTAACATAACCAATGATGTTCCCCCTAAGTACAGCCTTCGCCGCGAGCCACAGTAAAGGGGTGTTAGTGTCATGAATGCTATTATCTTGCAAATATTAATTCCAGTGGACACGCAGGAATTCTCGGAAATCCTCAGAGTCATAAAGATTGCCTAGGAATCTCCATATCCTTGGTCCACGGGAGACAGCGGGCCTACTAAGCGTTAGGGTTATGGGCGCATGGTCCGAGATGGCAATTGGGTGGATGCCCGAGTTTGCCACCTCAGAGCATAGGGAATTTGAAACCATAGCCAAATCTATACGGGATAAGGAATCATGTACTGCAGAGTAGCACGTGAAAGTCTTGTCTGTCGGGTTGGTGGCCCGCCAGTGATCAAAGACGTCTAACGTATCCATCAACATCAGCATAGAAGGATGGGTAGCATCCCCTGACTGAGAAGGGCCAGATCTATCCCAGGTAGGATTTGGGGCCAGGTTGTAGTCCCCTATCAGTATTAGATTTGTGTGATCCCTCTGGAGCAAGAACCCAACCACCTCTGCATAAAAGCGGTTATTTGGTTGGTTTGGCGCATACAAATTGAATATAGTATAAATCTTTTGATCTATTTGCACTCTGATATAAATGAAGCGTCCCTCCTCATCTGCATACTGATCAACTACTTGCTGTACTAGGCCCTTTCTAAAATACACAGCAACACCCCTCGATTTGGTCCTATAGGTCGCCACTATGGGAGGATCTAACCAGGGCGCTCGAAGCGGGATGTAGTTATCTGTTTTCCAATGTGTCTCCTGGAGACAGATAATGTCAGCTTTCAGCTTCTTGAGTTGGGAAAGCACTTTTCTACGCTTTTCTGGTATATTAAGTCCAGCTGTGTTCACGAGACTATGTTCAACATTGGGGGCGGACTATCTCCTTCTGGAACAGTGATTGTACTACTCATCCTGGGTCATCTAGAGGGGGAGCAGTGCTTGAGAAATATACCAGAGTAGGGCAGACCATGGTGTCCCAGCGAGCATCCTGACCCACCAACCTAGCGGGGGGAGTAGAATTTTCAATATCGGAGTAAGTACTAAAACGGAGGGGGGGATCCGGACCGAGCAATCCCTTTTTGAGTTGCATAAGTAACCATTTTATTAACGAAACTAGTAAGAACAATGTGCTTATGATTGTCAATATGACAGTGTTAAGACTCCATGTAACCTCTAAGTACAATAATTTCAAATCCTTGAATATTTAACATCGCTTCACATTTGCATATAGATTTCAATAACATAACAAGACAGTAGACCAAGTCTCAACATGACCACCTATCCCTTTCCAGTCTTCCAGGTAAAATCTAGCTAATCACCTTCCGGCAGGAACCGTCTAGTCGCCTCCTCTGGCGTTTCGTATGTGACCAGTTGACCGTTTTCATGTACTCTCAACTTAGCCGGGTAGGCAAGCTGGAAGCGGATATTTTGATCATGGAGGTGTTTGCAGACCGTATGAAAGGCCTTCCGCTTAAGAGACACCTGTGTGGAGAAGTCCTGAAAAATCAGGATCTTCTCTCCATTTACTTGGTCCTCTCTATTCTGTCTGTAGGCCCTAAGAAACTGTTCCTTTATGGACCAGTTATGGAAACGTGCTATAGTAGGCCTAGGCCTTCCTCTTTGCTCTCTGCGTGGCCCCAAGGAGTGTGCTCATTCTATAAGAAGAGGGTCTTGAAGCCCTAGGTCTAGGGCCCCCGGCAGGTCCTTAATTAGATATAGGGCCAGCTGGTCCGGTAAGACTACCTCCGGGATTCCCACAAATCTTAAATTATTGCGCCTTTCTCTATTCTCCAGATCCTCTAATTTTGTTTGCAATATTTCAATTGCAGCCTGGTTGTTTGTGACAGTGCCCTCAACCCTTGCAACATCCTCCTCAATGGTCACCGCTCTCGACTCCAGGTCTACAATTTTTTGTGCATTAGCTGTTATCTGGGCGAGGGCTGCGTTTACGGAGGCTTGGATAAGGTCAATTCTTCTGTCAAGTACTGGGAGAATTAAATTACTGACCTCTTGCGCCAGTGTTAGTGCCTGAGCTGGAGCATCCCCTATATCCTGGTTTGTGTAATGTGTGCTGTGGGTGGAGGGGTCCGTGCCATCAGCCCCGTGTACCGGAGGGGTTGGCGCCATTGTGAGTTGCGTTGAGTTTCCTAGTGGAGCCTTTCGCGGTCTCTGGGGTTGTTGTGTGCCGTTGCAAGGCGCGATATTGTGCTGTGTTTGCGATTGCGCTGCTGATCTGGTGACTCGATTTGGTGTATTTTTATTAAGGAATTTGTCCATACTCCCACCTTCCTTCTAGGGGGCGGACTGAGTCACCAGCTATGGTGTCACGTGTGTTCGCGTCTGCCTAGTGTTAATTATGTAGGAGGTCTAACGTGTGGAGAAGTTATGCCTGGTGGGTGCACTCTATGGGCCAGTGGAGTTCCCGTGAGTTTCTCTGGTAACTGTCACGTTATGCGAGTATCAACTATAGTGAAGAGACAGGTTACATGTGAGTTGTGGAACTGTAAGTTATGTCATATCTTACAATCTGGTTATTAGACATCTGGGAGATGCAGCTGAGGGTAATAGCCTCTCAGTTATCCTTCTATGTTCTTCCCTTAAGAGTCCTATAGCGACCTCTAGTGGTATTGATTGTCCTAACCTTGCAGTATTTAAGCAGTACTTCTGCCGGCTCTTCCCTTTCGGCGCTGCTATGGCGTTTCCAAGATTGTGCCTGCTGCGTGTCCTTGGCGGGAAACTTTGCGGGCTTTTCCGTTTCTGTGGTCCTGGGCTGCCTCTCTGTCACCGGATTCTCAGAGTCTCTTAAGGCGAGGTAGGGCGTCTCTCTCCGTCCCGGATCACTTCGCTCGTCTTCGCCCGCGTGTTCTCGGGCCTGCCCTGTTTATGTCGTGGCCTAGGGGTTCAGCAGTCGCTACTGCTCTCAGACTTCGGGGATGAAAATGTTCCTGCACTCAGCAGCAGATCTTTAGGGGCTTCAGGGACCACATTAACCAGCTCCAGAAAGCAGGATGGCTGAGATAACTCCACTTTTGTGCGAGTCAAGCAGAAGCAGCCATAAGATGCGCGTTGTTTGGTTCGTTGATACTGGGAAGCAGGGGGTGTCAGTATTTTGTGTTGGGTATTTGGAGAATGCTTAGCAACCTACACAATGGAATAGTATAAGCGTCACCAATAGGTTGGAAGCCAGCATGGTGCATCACACTTAACCATATGGCTGGCACACTGTAGAAATCTTTTGTAGGTGCAATTGTAATTCTAGCAATCACATTCCCTCATGTATAGTAGCTGTGTGAGTGGTTGTTTATCAGTTGTTTTACACCTGAGCAGTATTCCCTGTATGGCAGTGCTGCTCTTTCACATGCTGGTGTGAACTGGTTTTTATCTTATGTGCTGTTATGTACTAAGCAGTTGCTCCCCTCATGGATAGTAGGTGTGTGAGTGATTGTTTATCAGTTTTCTGCATTTTTATAGTGTCTCCCAAGTGGCACTGAGTTTTTTTTTTGACCTGCCTCTTGAACAATGCATATGGCCTTGGTTTCTGTGATTTTAAAGGGGGAGTAGGGACAAGGGATAAAGGTGGTGGGGGAAGGTAAATGGACGTGTAAGGGAAGGTTTTAGGGAGCTTGTAGGGGGTAAGCAAACAGGGGTAGATGGGTGACAATAGGGTAAAAAGGGGGTTGGGATGAACGGAGAGGAAGGAGTAGACAGGGTTTAACAGAAAAAGGGGGCAGGGAAGTTTTTTGGGGTAGGTAGCTGGAGAGGAGAGTAAGAAAAGGGGTCTAGGAAATATAGGTGGTTAATGGAAAAGGGTAGGAATATGTGCCTGAGGCTTTTAAGGGTGGTTAAAGCCGGAATTACAGAGAAAATGTTGTTGATAAAAGGGATCAAGGGACAAAACAGGATCAACAAAATAGGAAGCAGTGATTAAGAGCGCTGTAATCACATGAGAGGGGGCAGCAGCCATTTTATTGCACAACTCTTTTTTTCACCCCATTTGCACCTGTTTTTCTCATGACGTCCTCCCATCTCCTGTAAAAAGTCCTACCCTCAAGAAAAAGCTACCCTATTTCATCAGCCCTCCCTATATTCTCTACACATTTATTGCCACATTCTAATTTATCACCATATCTACCCTCTTTATTTTCTACACCCCTATCTTACCACCCCCTTCACATGGGCAACCACCCTCCACCATTCACCTGTATATTACCCCTCTAGCAATTTATCTCTCCATCCACATGCCCCTCTTTACCTTTCTCACCCCATTTTGCATTACCCAATGTCCTATTTATCCTCTCCATGCGCCCTATTTAATCTCTCCTAATACCACATCTACCCTCTTTATTTTCTACCCTCTTATCTAACCTGTTCACCCACCTGTCTAACATCCAGTTGTTCCCCTCTCCCCTCCTTACCCCATGCCCACTATTTCTCAGTGTATCCTGTTCTGCCTTTCTACCAACCCCTTTTGCACACTCCCATACATAATCCACCCAGTTTATCCTCTCCATTTTCCTGTGGTACACCCTCTACCTTTCACCCACCTACCTATGCATTATCCACCCCATTTAACCCTATGCTTTTTGCTCTACCTTTCACCCCTTTTATCCCCAGTGTATAGTTAAGCGCTTTGAATTTCTTGGCCGTGTCTATACTTTATTTACATCAGGCCACAATTTGGTCTTACCGGGAATCTCGAACTAGCTTCAGAGGGGATTCGAAGGCGGTAGCCTTAACCACTAGGCCACGCTGCCTCAGCAGATCTTGCGTTTTCTTATTGGGAGTTTGACCTTTCTATAATTTTCTCACCATTCCTATTGATAGGTGTTTCAGCATAAGAGGCCTGGTGGCGCACCATGCACAGTGACAGTGCTGGTATGTGGGAGCTTGTGAGTTCACTTCATTTGTCAAGCGCTTGCGTGTATTTTTATTTTAGAAATTCAAATCCCCGACTGAAGACGTGGAGACCAAAAATGCATCATCTACAGTAGATCTGAGTGATACCTAAGTGGTAAAGTTAACTGACATTGGCTTTCATTAAGCAACGTGAGCACTTGTTCCTTAGGTGCAAACTCCCGAATCCCATGAAATCCCCGTTGTGTTTTGTATAGACATTGAAGACATGGGGACCAAAACTTCAAATTCACATAGTGGTAACCTTGCTACTGACCTGCTTAGCTATAAGAAACTATGCAATATAAGATGGCGCCGACATCCTGTGTACCGCACCCAGATGACGTCAAATATTTACTGGAAATCAGATGTTTTATCAGAAATAAGATGACTTTCTGGAAACCACCTGAGATGATGCTAATATTGCGGTTAATCCAACCAATAAGAAGTGGACAGCAGAAGATGTCTGATTTGTTGCAATAATAACCACGCCTTAACCATGCCCCTTCCTTTCCTGTGTATATATGCTTGTGCACATAATAAACTCCAGGAAGTGCTGATGGGACCAGGGTGAGAGCATGAGCTGGGTTTGAAACGGAACTTTGTATCTGTGTCATTCTTAGCACAGTGCACACATGCTATTTGAGATTGGGAATAAACTGACTGACCCGGGTAAATTGTTCGTTTTCCACGACTAAAGACAATTTGGCGCCCAACGTGGGGCGATCACGGAAAGGAAAACCACAAGCCTGCTCCCCCGCACAAACTCCCGGATGAACCCCCCTGTCGTTTCCTGAGAGTCTTGCGCAACCCTCACGAGTCAGGGTAATCTCTCAATTCTTTATGTTTAATTGCCTGTGATCAGGGGGGTGATAGTTAGTTAATCCGTTTGTTAGACGGGTCTGATTGAACTTTGAGGGGGGTACGGATATTGTGTCTTTCCTTCGGTGATCACAACCCACAGCACGTACCACTTTTTGGGGGGCTCAGTCGGTTTTTTACTGCACGATGACGAATTAAAAACAAAAGAAGTAAAGTCATCTGCTACGTGAGGAAAAAAGAGGAAGTTGTTTGAAATTTTTCAAAAAAAAAAAAAAAGGGTATTGCGTTTGTAAAGGGGAGAAGTTGCTGTTTAATTAAAAGGGGAAAAAAAAAATTTTTTATTCTTTTGGACCCGTAACATCTTTTACTGGGATATAGGGCTGTCAGCCCCGGGAAAAGGGGAGACAGGGCAGGTATCCACGGGGCCCCTTTAGGGTCCCCATAAGTTCACTAGGGATTTGGTAGAAATATTTTGTTTACGGAGTCTAGAATACAACAAACTGCAGTTTGGGGGGTTGGGGACCCAACGACAGTTTTTTAAACCCTGAGAAAGGTGAATCTTGGCGGTAACTTGAGGTTCAAAAACTGGTGGCACTGCACCGGGATATCTCTTTTTTAGTAATTATGTTGCGGCTATTTAAACAAAAAACAGACTCTCCCTACGGGGGCACACGACTGTAGAATTAGTCAGAGCGAAAAAGGGGAAAAAATAGTAAAAGGAAGTGAGCCCCCTTTGTACAAATTAGGGGTTGCCGTCAAACGGCAGACGCACCCTAGTGGAAAGAGAATTTAAATTTACAGCAAGAGCATCTTTGAAAAAGGGATAATAAAAGTGCAAAGGTCACTAAAGATTTTTGCAGGGCTTTGAAGTTGAAGGTTATGCAGAAGTTAAGGGAGAAGGGGGGGATGAAAAAATCTGAAATGTGTTTGGGGTTATTAAATCTGATGTGCCAAAACCAAATTAACTGAAACTTTGAGCGCCCCCCGCCCTTGAGGCGCTGGAAATGGCCCCCGGAAGGGTGGCCCTGCCCCACTGTGATTTGCAAAAAACCCGGACTTCCGTGAACGGGCGTCAGCTGGGGGCCCAGGGCCCCCAATCTGCGCATTTTCCGTCCCACTTCCCGTTGCAAGTCTCTTTTTGGGGGCAGACAGAAGGGGGGCCCAACAAAAAAAAAAACTTCCCCCCTGTGGCAGCCATCTTGGTCCACCCCACACCCATCTTAGTATGCCAACGGAACTTCCTCTGGGGGGCCATTTTGGGTAAACCCCCCTGGCGCCATTTTGGTATGAAAACCGGAACCCCTCTTGGCAGCCATCTTGGTTACCCAGGGAACCCCCGGAAAAAACACCCTTGTATCCGGAAAAATAACGCTTCCGATCCTTTACACAGGCCCAACTTTGCTAGGCCCACAGCCCAAGGGGGCTCATACCTCCTCCTCCCGGTTTTTCCCCATTTTCCCCCAGTGTACACGCCAGGAACCCAACTGGCTGAAAAAATATGATGCTCCGCTTCCGGAACCCCCCCATTATCTGATACACCACTCCCGAGCCCCAGGGGTCCCACCTCAAAGACCCAGTCCCATGCCTCGGCTCATAGACCCACCCGGTTCCCGAGATAGGGGACCTACCATTACAGAAAAATGGCGGGGTGTTTCAGAAAATGTCGCTACATGCAGGGGGCAATCACTCTCAGTGTGGGTTATGGAATCTTGGTACCTTAATGTGGGGCCATGGAAAAAACGCTGCAACTCAATTTGGAGCATGGGTCAGGTTAGCACGCCGACTTTTAAACTTGGAGGTCCCCAATACAAGCAATAGCGGGGACCTTATAGCCCAAGGTAACCGAGTGGAAGTGGGGGACATAGCGGGCACCGGCCCGGGTCCCCTTCCCGCTCTACCCTTTCCTGCGTAGGCCCATTTTTATGACAGAAACCACCTGAAGACAGTCGCCGCTTGTCGGGTCAGCCTATGGAACCTCTAGTTATGCATCCAACGTGAGCAAGAATGCTGCCAGACGATAAATAGCTCTGCCACTAATTCTTCAGGTTTTTGGGTACCCTATGAGACGTATAGAAAATGGCGAACATGTGCAACAAACTTTACAAACAAAACCCCACCACACTTGTGAAATCAAGACGTGGAAAAATTCCCCAGATACTGCGATGCGTGAAGGGGGCCATACTACACAGGGTGGAACCAAGCATACCTGTGTCCCGCCACCCCCTACCCCCCTACTTTCCAGACGCAATATTCGAAAAGTTGATTTCCTTTTAAATGTAAATCAACGTTCTAGAAATAATCCATTTACTCCACGCCAAATTAGGGGCCCGCACACAGCCTCCAGAAACCGAGGATGAAACCTCAGGATGTCAAATTTACCCCCAAAACAAGTTTCAACTCTGGTGAATCAGCTCCCGATCCAGAAAAGCACCCTAAAGCCCTTTTATAGAAGATTGGGCAAATACAGAAGACCTAGCAGCAACCCGGCAGGTTAATGGGTTACTTGAAATCAAGGCCACAAAGTTATCTCCTTAATAAGGGACTCTGGATATCTAGACCTCTCCTGGAGTCAGGGGGCTCAGGGGGGACCCTTTTGTGAACAATTGAAAGATGGGGCACGGGGCTGCTCACAGACCAACTGTGTCAATGCAAAGTCCAAAAAGAAGAAGATGAATCTTGGACAAATAGAGTCGCATCACGCAACAATTTGAAAATTTGGGATTCTCAGCTCAAAAAAACCCCTCTCTTTATTTACCATGCATTCATGGGGTGGGCTAAAAAATATTAAAGGACAAAAATTAACTCTGTCGGGCCCAAACGTGACTCTACCACTGAAAAGCTGTTTTTATTGCCAAAGGGTTCCATAAAAAATACTGTCAAGGAGAAGAAAGAGGGAAAAGAAGAAAGTAATGATGATAACCCCAGGTTCAGGGGGGGGGCACAGACCCCAAAAAGTGCTGATGTGTGTTACCAATGATGCCAAACCCCGACTCAAAAAAAACAGTGATCAACCCGTTCCTCAACCACCCGTACAGTATGCACCCCGCGAACCCACCGATTTAAAACACAACCTACCAACTTTTATCGGACATTTCTTCAAAAACCCCAGACTGCACCTGGGCAAGGGGGCCGCTTCCTGAACAAAAAAAACTATTCCCCCCAAAACCCTGTCTGGGGACCCCCCCTACTCACAAACCATTCCACCCCTCTTTCTCCCGAAAAATCATGGCCATTGCCCTTTTGGTGTTTTGGCTCAAAAACATGGAGAATATGAACCCCATGGGTATACTCATGCAAGATAGATCCTTTTCACAGACTGCCCTACTTGCCCAGAGCTGTTGTCACTCACAAACCCCCCTTTTTGACAAAAAATTCAAAAAACATCATTTTTTGGGACATCCTGGACCCCATTTTTGGGACCCCATGACCTTCAAAAGGGATCTTGAAAAATCCCAAACAACCTCACATTTCAAACAACGTAAACCTTCGACTTCAAGCTCATTACTGATCCGAAAATTAACCCTTTAAGAGGATTCCCTAACCCCAAAAACCCCCCTGCTTCCTCCCCAAGGGGGAAAATGGAGCCTGAATATCACCAAGAAGAAGATGAAAACACTTCTAATGATAAAGACTGCCTTTAACAGATGGAGGCTGAAAATTCCCACCTCCTATGCTTGGGTTCCCAACTGGAGAACCCCGAAATTTTTCTCTTCACAGATGGATCCGAATGGGGAAGAACAAGGGGCGATTCCATACAGGATTTGCTGTGGTTACCTTGCATGAAACCGTAAAGGCTGCATTTTTACCTTCGAGTATGTCACCCCGGGAAGCTGAACTTTGGGTTTGTAACAGAAGCTTGCAAGCTCGCTGAAGGAAAGACTGTGAACATATACACTGACTCAGCCTACTATTATGGAGTGGCCCATGATTTCGGCCTGAAGTGGGCCCTGCGAGGTTTCCAGACAGCTAGTGGAACACAAATCAAGAAACCAAGAGACTGTTCAGACCTTGATGTATGCTCTCCAGCTGCGGCCCAAGTGGCTGTCTGAAAACCAAAGCTCATGGAAAAATGGGGGACAGAGGGGGGCCGGGGGAAAATTTTACAACGCTGATCGGGCCGCAAAGGCCGCAGTCCTCCTCCCAGTAATTCGAGAGAAAGCAGGAGTGGCTGTATACGTACTCACAGGAAGAGAGAAAAAAAAGCTAGAAGGAAAGAAGAAGATAAAAGAAAGAGAAGAAGAGGAAGCTAAGAAGAATGATGTCATGGCTAGGCTGTGCTCAGGCTGCAGGGATCAACAGGCTGCAGCAGCTGGTGCACTATCCCACCCTGATACACTTGCTGCTGACAAATCTGTGAGTGACAGGGGCCCAGCCACTCCTGACGGGGGGCGAGTGGCACCAGCCAATGAGAGAACCCGGAGGCCGCCCCAACAGCCTGCAAGGGCGGTATCCAGGAATCTCATTTAAACTCCCTGAAGGCTGGGTGCTGCGCCTGTGATTTTCCTGGCTATTTTGTTTTTTTGTTTTTGTGTTGTTATCCGTATACCTGACCTCGGCTTGTTTACGTTTATCCCTCTGGTTCTGATTTGTGTTTTTGGCGTTTCTATTTGTATTGACGCCGGACTATCTGACTATTCTACTTCCTCCGTCCCAGCACTTTAGCAGAGCGGGGACTGTCGCCCAGTTGCCATCTGCCGCCTAGGGCAGCAAACCCCAAGTAGGCAGGGACAGTGGGCTGGTTCCAGTTAGGGCTCACTGCCCCTCCTTGACGTGACATTATCACAGGCTGAAACCGTTACTGCTTTCCCCTCACTATGGCCCCCATGACAGCTCTGGTAGAGCAGATGCAGGGGCTAACGCAGCTAGTCCAAGATCTGGCGCTGAGGATAGAACAGCAGGAGTCTACCCCAAGTCAGGGTGTCCCTGCATTTACCTTCCCTCATTTGGAACCCCCTAATCCAGTTGCCTGACAGGTTCTCTGGCAACAGGAAGGCCTTTGGGGCATTTAGAGAGGGTTGTCGCCTGTATTTTTAGGCTCCGCCACTTACCTCAGGGAATGGGGAAAAGGGTGGGAAGTGTTATGTCCCTCCTGCAGGGTCCCCCCCAGGAGTGGGCATGTTCAGTACCGCATGACTCGTCTGAACTGTCGTCTGTGGACGGTTCTTTGCCGCTTTAGGGGTATTTTTTAATGCCCCAGATAGGGAAGCTGTGACCGAAGCTCAGCTGACCCCCTTGGGGCAGGGTGAGAAGACTGTGGAGGAGTTTTGCTCCGAATTTCGTCGCTGGTGCGTTCCGTCTGGATGGAATGACGCAGCTCTCAGTGCCAGTTTAGATTAGGGTTAAGCTGACCATGTGAAGGATTTATTGGTGGCTTACCCCTACCCTGGTACTTTAGATGAGACCATGGCACTGGCCGTTTGTCTGGACAGACTTTTTAGGGAGAGACGGCAGGAAAAGGTTCCCCCCCCCGGTTGGTCCACACCATGGTCACCTTTAAACCCGTTGTTTCCGACTTAAACCCAGAGGGCCCATGCAAGTGGGGGCTTTTTCTGTCACTACGGCTAGTGACCATAGGAATACGTCATATCCAGGGGTTGTGCTTCTACTGTGGAGAAGATGGACAGAATTCGGGAATGCCCCAAACGGAAGACCAGGTCGGAAAAACTCCAAGCCTAGGTGGTCAGCAGGAAGATCACCTAGAGGGAGCAGGTATTTTCCTATTGTATCTGATAAGTTGCTGCTACCAGTTAAGATTTCATACTTGTCGCTGTCCGGTTCTGGGAGTGCGTTTGTGGGATTCTGGATCAGCTTTAATTTTGTTGATGCGTCTTTCGTCAACTTCTGGGCCTCCCTTGTAGACCGCTATCTGACTCACTGCGGGCTGTGGCTATTGACTCCACTCCACTAGATCGGGGCATAATCCAATATTGTACCCCTGAGTGGAGATGGTTTGGTCAGATCCATACATATTGAAAAGTGGTATTCTATTTGTCATGGAGGGGCTGCCCGCTGATGTGGTTTGGGGCTGCCCTGGCTTCAGAAACATAATCCAGTGTTTGACTGGATTCAGGGAAATTAGTCAGGTGGGGACAACGGTTTTGTTGACAGAAAGTCTCCTTACCATGCTGGCAATACTGATGTGCAGGCTAATGTTCTATTTTGGAAGCAGCTGTGCCAGCGTTGAGGCCTATGCGGCATCTTGTGCAGTTTGTGCGCAGGATAAGGTTCCCAGAACTCGTCCTCCTGGTGAACTATGCCCTCCACCTGTACCTTTAACGTCCATATGTGGTTCAGGAGGTGGTTAACCCGGTGGCTTATCGGCGAATTACCCTCTTATCTCCGTATACATAACGTGTCCCGTCGTTTCACTTCGTAAGAGGTATATTCATCCTGTGACTCCGCCCCTTTAGGCCTCCTTCTCCAGTTTGCATAGAGGGGAAAATTAGAAAATTTAAGTCCCCAGTATCTTAGATTCGCGTAAGGGCCCCAAAGGTCACTGCAGTACCTGGTCCATTGGAAGGGGTATGGTCCTGAGGAGAGATCATGGGTTCCGGCGAAACCTATCCATGCTGATCGCATGGTAAGGGAATTCCATGAGTCTCACCCAGACAAACCCAGCCAGGGAGGGGGGGCCGGTGGCCCCTCCTAAAACGGGGGTACTGTCATGGCTAGGTGTGCTCAGGCTGCAGGGGATCACAGGCTGCAGCAGCTGGTGCACTATCCCACCCTGATACACTGCTGCTGACAACTCTGTGAGTGACAGGGGCCCAGCCACTCCTGACAGGGGGCGAGTTGCACCAGCCAATGGGAGGACCCGGAGGCCGCTCCAATCAGCTGCAGGGGCGGTATCCAGGAATCCCATTTAAACTCCCTGAAGGCTGGGTGCTGCGCCTGTGATATTCCTGGCTACCTTGTTGTTTGTTTTTGTGTTTGCTTATCCGTATTCCTGACCTCGGCTTGTTTACGTTTATCCCTCTGGTTCTGATTTGTGGCTTTGGCGTTCCTATTTGATATTGACCCGGACTGTCTGACTATTCTACTTCCTCACGTCCCCAGCACTTTAGCAGAGCAGGGACTGTCGCCCAGTTGCCGTCTGCCGCCTAGGGCAGCACGTCAAGTAGGCAGGGACAGTGGGCTGGTTCCAGTTAGGGCTCACTGCACCTCCCTTGACGTGACAAATGAAAAGGAAAGGGAAAAAGAAGAGGATGAAGAACAGAATCAAGGAAGAAATATACTGAACCCAGGTGCTGACCTGCTGAGACAATTTCAAAACCCCAAAAAAGCCCAAAAGAAAAGGAGGAGTTGGGATATGCAATGCTTGTAAACCTAGGAGGGACTGGTACAACGCCCCAAAGGGATCTGGGCCAAAACATTGTACCCTTTCCAACGGATCCAGATTGACCACATCGAGTTGCCCAAGAGTGGAAAATACAAGAGTGTCCTAGTGGTGGTGGATATGTTCTCCGGGTGGCCTGAGGCCTACCCAGTCCCTAACATGACTGCAAAAACTACTGTAAAAAACCCGCTGACTGAATTAGTGTGCAGATTCGGAATCCCAGAAGTTACAGAGTCTGATCAAGGACCTGGATTCACAGCAGAAGTAACCAGAAACATTTGGAAGCTAGTAGGAGCTGACCTTGGATTGCACACTCCATACCATCCCCAGAGCTCGGGAAAGATCGAGAGGATGAATGCCACACTCAAAAACAAAATTCTCAAAGCCAGTAAGGAAACATCACATCCATGGCCAGAGATCCTACCCATCGCCCTGTACTCTGTCCGAAACACCCCTAGGCGGCCCACTGGTCTCACACCTTATGAGATATTATTCTTAGGTCCGCCTAGGTTAGGACAATACTATCCACAACAGTTGAGTGCAGGGAATGATAACCTTGTAAAATATGTCATAAGTCTGTGTAATGAATTACCCAGCCTTTTCCCATTTAACATGTAGTCATGTAATGGATTTTTCCTCCCCATGTGCATAAC
Source organism: Phyllomedusa bahiana (assembly GCA_025379985.1). Lineage (NCBI taxonomy): Eukaryota > Metazoa > Chordata > Amphibia > Anura > Hylidae > Phyllomedusa > Phyllomedusa bahiana. Next base: position 1,367 of record JAODAL010022250.1, on the reverse strand, counting down.
CTTGTATTTATCTGTGTTAAACCTCATCTGCAATTTCCCTGCCCAGGCCTCCAACTTATCCAGATCCCTTTGTAATCCCTAGAATTTCTATCAGTCTTTATCCCTTATTTTTCCAGTAAAAACAACATGTTCACCAAAGTTTCCAGGTTTCCCTAATATGGATTGCCAGCAATCCACAAAACTGTCACTGCTAGGGACTGCTCTAAGGTAGCACCTGGCGGTCATGTGGTCAACCCCCCCGTCATCCTCACCATCAGAGGCAATATTTAAGAGACCGGCGATCGCTTAGTTATGCCCCCTTGGAGCAAGCCTGGCAGTGATGCAGTGGGTTTATTACCTGCTCCACCTGTCCAGGTAGCCATCTAAACACGGTGAGACATATTAATTCTAGCTTAAGTTTAACAGGCGAAGAGGAACGAAGCGCATTGGAACAGATCATGGGGTTCACACAAAATTAGGGAAAAATTAGTATTTAGGGGGGGGATTGTCAAGTCTGATATACATATATATGAGTGTTGTATATTTTTATACCTTTGTGCTTTTCAAATTCTAATTTTTCCCTTGCTACTGACCTGCTTAGCTATAAGAAACTATGCAATATAAGATGGCGCCGACATCCTGTGTACCGCACCCGGATGACGTCAAATATTACTGAAAATCAGATGTTTTATCAGAAATAAGAAGACTTTCTGGAAACCACCTGAGATGATGCTAATATTGCGGTTAATCCAACCAATAAGAAGTGGACAGCAGAAGATGTCTGATTTGTAGCAATAATAACCACGCCTTAACCATGCCCCTTCCTTTCCTGTGTATATATACTTGTGCACATATTAAACTCCAGGAAGTGCTGATGGGACCAGGGTGAGAGAATGAGCTGGGTTTGAAATGGAATTTTTTATCTGTGTCACTCTTAGCACAGTGCACACATGCTATTTGAGATTGGGAAAAACTGACTGACCCGGGTATTGTCGTTTTCACGACTACGACATTATAAGAGAGGATAAATAGGGACATGGAGAGAATAAAGAGGGTAGATAAAGGGAAAGGGGTGAAAGGTAGAAAGGGTACACCAGGAAATAGGGGGATCGGAAAGGTTGGATAATGCACAGGTGGGTGTAAAAGGGGATGGAAGAAGGGGGGGGGGGATAAGGGGGTGAAAGGTAGAGAGGGTACACCAGGAAAGAGGGGACACGGGGGAGGAGAGATAAGTGTGTAAATGGTAGAGGGGGTAATACGCAGGTGGATGATAGAGGGGGGTGCACTGGTAAAGGCGTTAGATAGATAAGGGTCCTCATTGTCTTGTCAGTCCATACAGTGGGTATACTTTTCAGTCAAAACAGTTTTTGTGGATTCCCATTTTTCTT